>CM059439.1:4031301-4261301 GCA_030390025.1 Squalus acanthias | reverse complement strand
TGATTTACACTTCTTGCCTTGTCCTTGTACCAAATGTTCTAGTGCAGCTGTAATTTCTAGGCTGTGCTGTGTAATTTTGTATTACTGTAATTTGGGATCCAAGCTTTTCTTCCACATTTTCACTGCTCTCCTGATGGTTTTTTTTAACTTTCTCCTTTACTTCTTTTGCCCTGATGGTGGTATCTCATGTGGGGGGGGGAAAATTCCACAGCAGACACCGACTGGTAAGAAATAGCTTGCATTTATGTAGCGTAATTCACATCCTCAGAAGATTCCAAAGCTCTTTACAGCCGATGAATAGCTGTTCAGGCTGGGGGTTAATTGTCAGTTCCAGAACTGAGATTGATAAATTTTTGTTATGCAAGGGTATTAAAGGTTACGGAACCGAGGCGGGTAGGTGGAGTTCAGATACAGATCAGCCATGATCTCATTGAATGGTGAAACTGGTTCGATGGGCTGAATGGCCTCCTCCTGTTCCTATGATCCTAAATCAGGAAGCACTTCTTCACACAGAGGAGAGTAGAAATCTGGAACTCTCCTGCCCCAGAAGGCAGTGGATGTGGGGGGCCATCCAAGCTTTCAAGACTTTTTTTGCTTTCTCCAATTTATTTTTGAAAAATTCTGAATATTTGAATACTAAATCAGCTACTTAGCTTGTGGTTTTTTTCAGCCCTCCCCATTTGCCTGCTACCCTAATAAAATATGATTTTCCAACTAGCATAAAGATTCACATATGATGGCTAGGAAAAAAAACAATTTTCTTCCACTCTAAATACCCTAAGGTATGCAATCAGGAAATTCAGAGAGATGCCTGTCCCTTTAAGAGACTTTTCAGCTGAAACCTATTGGAACTTGCTTGCTCTTTCAATCAGACTTGTCTCCTTTCTCATCTCAGTTTCAGTTCTATGCCACCTGAATTAAGCTTTAAAAAAGGCTAGATCTTTATAATTCCTTCCTGCCCCATTCTCCCCAATCCCCAAGGTGATTTCAAAAGCACAGGAAGAAAAGGCCCACTGTTATCCTTGCGGACTTTATTAGACCCAAGTGCCACAGATTCTAGGCCGATTAGCACTCCTGAAACCTTGACTTTTCTTCCCGTTCCCCAGAAAGGGCACACTTATTGTCCCAGAAATAAGGGGATTGCTGGCTCTCAGCCACAGCCATGTCATGGCTGACTGCCTAACTATTCAGAGGACTAAATTAACTTCTCATTGGTTACCTTCCACAAAGACACTGACTGACGGCAAGTGGAAAATAATCGCACAGTAGTGTCAAGGTCAGGGCTTCAACCTGACTGTGTATAAGATGGAAAACATATAATACTGCTTGCAAGATGCGCTCTGTGGAGCAAGGGGAGAGAACCAAACCCAGCTCCATGAGATTGTTCCTGTGGACCTTTCCACTTATCATCGATGGGGTGGGGAGAGGGTCTTTAGTGGAGCAACTCAGCATTTCCTGCTTTGTGAAAGGAATTTGATTACTCTTCAAATCCCTTCAAATCTACAACCCCAAACTCATAATACACAAACACTAGTACTTTCCTTTGGCGCTTATGGCCACCTTGGACTTTAACATTCCTATCCTGTTAGATTCCCACTGCTCTCAGTTTTGACTGCAGTTCATAGATCCAGTTAACCATGTGTCTCAATATGAGAGTCACTTTATTTCATTAACCTTAGGATGGAGAAGGCCTTCAGTCGCAACTTAAGTTCCTGTCTGAAGACAGGTGGTCAGAGTTCCATTGGCTTAGTAAGTTGTGGTACCGTGTTTCTACCCATCCACGCAAATCTAAGAAGGGGTGTCCATTCTGCAATGTGATTGCAAGACACTCATTTTCTTACTATACTGGCAGGGAGAGTCGATCATTACTCCTTACACATGAGACAGTAAATCTAGGCACCCTGGTTTCTAGAGGCACCTTCTGTATTTGATCGACCAAGCCCTGTTATAATATCAGAAAACAGGAAGAGCTTACCACTCAATGGGAATGGTAGTGTAGTGGTTATGTTACTAGACTAATCATCCAGTGGCCTGGACTAATGCTTTTGATGGGACGTGAGTTCAAATCCCATAATAGCAGCTGGGGAATTTTAATTAAGTTAATTAAATAAATCTGGAATTTAAAAAAAATGACTGGATTGTTGTAAATAAACCCATTTGGTTCACTAATGTCCTTTATAGGACCTTACCTGGTCTGGTCTAAATGTGGTTGACTCTTACCTGGCCTCTGAAATGGCCCTGCAAGCCACTCAGTTGTTCAAGGGCAATTAGGGATGGGCAATAAATGCTGGCCCTGCCAACAATACCCACATCCTGTGAATGAATAAAAAGAAAACAGGTGACTATAGAGAGGAGATTTTCATTTATTAACTTGAGTTATAGTTGTGCCCAGTTACCAGCACCGAAAAGACAATTTTCTACATAAGTGGGCCACTCATAGGGAATGGTAGCATAGTGATTATGTTACTGGACTAGTAATCCAGAGACTAATGATCTGGAGACATGAGTTCAAATCCCACCACAGTAGCTGGGGAATTTAAATTCAGCTAATAAATAAATCTGGAATTAAAAAGCTAGTATCAGTAATGATGACCATGTAACTACTGGATTGTTGTAAAAACCCATCTGGTTCATTAATGTCCTGCTGTCTTTACCCAGTCTGGCCTATATGTGATTCCAGATCTACAGCAATTAAGTTGACTCTCAACAACAACAACAACAACTTGTATTTATATAGCACCTTTAACATAGTAAAACTTCACAGGAGTATTTTAAGACAAAAAATTTGACACCGAGCCACATAAGGAGAAATTAGGGCAGGTGTCCAAAAGCTTGGTCAAAGAGGTAGGTTTTAAGGAGCGTCTTAAAGGAGGAAAGAGAGGTAGTGAGGCGGACAGGTTTAGGCAGGGAATTCCAGAGCTTGGGGCCCAGGCAACAGAAGTCACGGCCACAAATGGTGGAGCGATTATAATCAGGGATGCTCAAGAGGGCAAAATTAGAGGAGCGCAGATATCTCGGGGGGTTGTGGGGCTGGATGAGATTACAGAGATAGGGAGAGGCGAGGCCATGGAGGGATTTGAAAACAAGGATGAGAATTTTGAAATCGAGGCGTTACGGGAGCCAATGTAGGTCGGCGAGCACAGGGGTGATGGGTGAACAGGACTTGGTGCGAGTTAGGACACAGGTAGCCGAGTTTTGGATGACCTCAAGTTTACGTAGGGTGAAATGTGGGAGGCCAGCCAGGGGTGCATTGGTTTAGTCAAGTCTAGAGGTTACAAATGCATGGATGAGGGTTTCAGCAGCAGATGAGCTGTGGCAAGGGCAGAGATGGGAGATGTTACAGAGGTGGAAATAGGCGGTCTTAGTTATGCTGCGGATATGTGGTCGCAAGCTCATTTCAGGGTCAAATATGACACCAAGGCTGCAAACAGCGTGGTTCAGCCTCAGACAGATGTTAGGGAGAGGGATGGAGTCAGTGGCTAGGGAACGGAGTTTGTGGTGGGGACTGAAAACAATGGCTTCGGTCTTCCCAATATTTAATTGGAGAAAATTTCTGCTCATCCAGAACTGGACGTCGGACAAGCAGTCTGACAATTTAGAGACAGTGGAGGGGTCAAGAGAAGAGGTAGTGAGGTAGAGTTGGGTGTCATCAGCCAAGGGGCAACATGTAGATGAGAAATTGGAGGGGGCCAAGGATATATCCTTGGGGGACACCAGAGGTAACGATGCTGAGCAGGAAGAGAAGCCGTCGCAGGTGATTCTCTGGCTACGATTAGATAGATAAGAATGGAACCAGGCGAGTGCAGTCCCACCCAGCTGGATGACGGTGGAGAGGCGTTGGATAAGGATGGAGTGGTCAACCGTGTCAAAGGCTGTAGACAGGTCAAGAAGGACGAGGAGGGATAGTTTACCTTTGTCACAGTCACAAAGGAGAACATGGGGAATGTGTTGTCTCCCCACTAAGATTGGTAGCAGTTTTTTATTTCTCAAATCTTTTAACAAAATAAACAGAAGAAATATTACAACCTGAAATCAGTAATTTTCCTTTGTACTGAGCAATGTACAATGGTTATTGGGTGAGGCTGGAGTGTTCCTTAAGACAATAGCACTAAATTAGCTTTTCAGGTACGCAGGTGGTCACTCTGGACAGGTACTACTGTAATTTTACTCACTGATTCATGACCATTTCATTCCTCCTTGGTGTCAGCTTGAACACACAGTATTTCCAGTATTTAGTGATGGGACAAGGAGCAGATGAGCTGATAACCCAATAATATCTGATTTGTCTGATCAGCCCAGGAGAGATCAGCCTTTATGAGATAGGTTTTGGAAGGCACTGGTGGGCATGATCCTGACATAACTGCTGGGATCGTGGCCTGCGGATTTTCAGTCCTTATGAACGACAGGCAGACGCAGAGATGTTTCCACTTGTGAAGGGAAACCAAAACTAGGTGCCATAAATATAAAATAGTCACTAATAAATCCAATAGGGAATTCAGAAGAAACTTCTTTACCCAGAGAGTGGTTCGAATGTGGAACTCACTACCACAAGGAGTAGTTGAGGCGAATAGCATAGATGCATTTTAGGGGAAGCTAGATAAACACATGAGGAAGAAAGGAATAGAAGGATATGCTGATAGGGTGAGATGAAGAGGGGTGGGAGGAGGCTTATGTGGAGCATAAATGCCGGCATGGACCAATTGGGCTGAATGGCCTGTTTCTGTGCTGTAGACTCGATGTAACTCAATGTAAATCAGCTTATGCACCAGGACTCTTTCAACTGCCCCTTTGACAATTTCAATCCCGTCCATGGATTAAATGCGCCTCCTACTTTTACTTCCAATATGCAATATTTTTCCTCTGTTTTAATTGAAATTGATTTGTCATTGATCAGCCCAGATGCATCTTTGTAAGGTCTATGACTATATCCTCTAAGTCCACAGTTCCCCCTGTATTAGTGAAGGGGTGCTAAAGATGCCCTGATGGCTCAGCTAAGTAAGCAGTGAGTAGTTGGGTTAACACAGACCAAGAAGGTCTCAATTTTAAACTCCAATCTGTCCCTATCAGCATTCGAGTTGCAATTGGCCTATTGACACCACTGTAGCAGCCAATGAGTTAGATACAGGGTGGGACTTCTGGCAGGACTCACAACAAACAATATATTTTTCAGCAAACAAAGTCTATTTACTCAGCAAACAGAGTCTGTTTAAACAGCGCACTACAGCAAACAGTCTACAGAGTCTATATAAAAGGTCTCTATGAACCACAGCAAACAGAACTCAAGACCAAAACTGCAGCAGAGTCTCCCGATAAAAGCAAGATTATTTCTCCAGCAAAATGCAGTGAGTGGCAGATAGTTACATAATACAAATTATGTGCATAAAATCAACCCCAGTCACTTTCAACAGTGCGGTCTCCAGGTGTGATTGACAGGGAAATTACCCAATCACCTCTATTCTGGCTGGGAATAGTAGTGTCACTGTAGGCCGCCTTCTTTCTCCAGGTATCTGTCCAGTGATCACTGCTGGAAGGTGTATGTCAGGTGAGGATGGAATTGGGTTTGTCTTTGATGACCCCTATAATGGAATACCCTGCCCTTACTATCTAAGTTCACACATAGGCAATTTGGGTGAGATTCTGAAGGATAATAGGTACCTGTGGAACTGTAGCCAACAAGGAGGCAATGTCTTCAAGCTTGACAGGAAAAATTAAAAAAATTAAAAAGAAAAGGGACTTTGTTGTCTTGTAGCCATCCCTATTATGAAAAGCTTATTAAAACTGTTAAATTGAGAGAGCACCATATTCTTGAAACTGATATCAATAATTAGCATTGACTCCAGAGATGATTTTATCTCATTTAAGTTGATGTCCTGTGGCATTGCACATGGGGAGTCAAAACCAAATATCATCTTCTGGTGAAGCAGAGTTGGTAGGTGGGGAAAAATTGCTCAAGGGCATGCAGATGTAATTCAGTCCCTATTTAAAGTCATACATTCTGTCCCTATTTTTCTATTTGTATAAAAAATTCCTATGTCCACCTTTATTATGGAAACTGCCGATGTAAACTTGTCACACTGTAGTTACACCATCCCACCAGTGGGGTGCTGTAGCACTTCCACTGTTGAGCGAGTGTAAGTACAGGGCAGGGTGACAAGTTTGCATGGGCACTTTCCATTCTAAATGAGGACATAGGAATTAACAATGGAAGTAAGCCCGACGACAATCTTTTAATATATAGATGCTGTGTATTGACATTTAAATGTGGTTTTTTTTTGCCTGTTCTCTAGTTTAAGGAAAGTACAAAAGAGAATTTGATATATACTTGATAATGAAAATTTGCAGGGCTATGGGGGAAGAGAGGGGGAGTAGGACTAATTGGGTAGCTCTTCACAGGCACGATGGGCCGAATGGCCTCCTTCTGTGCTGTAAGATACTATGATTCTATGATACATTGTAAGCAATGTTAGAAGGCGGTTTCAGGAAGTATATTTCCATAACTTAATTAAAATCACATTTAGCCACTTAAAGATATACGCAACATGACAGTTTTGATTAGAGGAGGCACTTGAAAGATAAGCTGCTGATTTAGAGTGCAGAGATGTGGGTTGAAAGGGCGTCAGGGATTTGTGGGAGTATGGATGGGAGCTCGGATGGGAGCTCCTTCGGAAGGCAACTGAGAAGAACAAAGGCCGACAGTTGTTTGAAGTGGATTGAGAGTGAATACGGAGAAGATGTTGGGTTTGAGTACGTGAGAAAAAATGAAGGGCAAGAGTGATTGTTGAGAGACTAGTGGGGCGATCTACCAACCCCCTCACTAGTCGGCACCACCAGGTTCAGTGGTACTGTTATCGGGGCCAGGACCTAACTGATGCCTGGCAACACCCAATAACCTGCATAGTGGGGCACGCATCAATATCTACTCTCAGTACAAAATACTTGCTTATTCTGGAGCTCACTTTGAATGGGCACCACCTTCATCAAAGAGTGACTAACTTTTATTTGTTTGCGAAAACATTGAGGTAAATGAGGTTGCAGTATGTTATCACCTACACCTGATGCCGTTTGGCTGAGAATGACACAAAGATCTCTTGCTTTTTGAATGTCAGCTTGGCTCAGCCGGTAGCACTCTTTCTTCTGAAGGCTGCGAGTTCAGGCCCCACTCCAGTTCAGTGCTGGGGTCGTGGCTGGCGCTTCCGTGCAGTACCGAGGGCGCACTGCGCCGGCAGAGATTGCACCTGTCGGATGAGACATTGTTTCCGGAAGAGCAGGGAGTTTTCCTGGTGAGTCTGGCCAACATTCTTGCCTCAAATACCACCACCAAAACAAACAGATTAACTGGTAATTCCTCCCAGTTGTTGTCTGTGGGATCTTGCTCTGTAAAATGCCATCATAGCCTCACAATGCCTGCCCTGCAAAAGTAATTAATTGGTTGCGAAGATGCTTTGGGGCATCGTGAGGACATGATACAGTATAAATATGTATCCCTCAACCAGCATCACTAAAAAGCAGATGATCTGGTCATTGCTGTTTGTGGGAGCTTGCTGTGCGCCAATTAGCTGCCGTGTTTCCTACATTACAACAGCGACTACACTTAAAAAAAAAGTACTTCATTGGTTGCAAAGCACTTTGGGGGCGTCCTGAGGTTGTGAAAGGCGCTATAGAAATTTCTTTTTAATATATAAATGCAAGTTAGTGCACATCTTGTCCACCCTCCTCCCATTGTTTTAATATCGAGACACAGGCTAGTAAAAAAAAATTCTCTGGGTGATATTTTTCTGTTGAAATCCCCTTGCCCTAATGTGATTGTTAGACGGGTTTTTTTTGTGTGATCCATACACAGTACCCGGGCGAGTGATTCACGTCGATTTCCCGAAGTACTTAAACATCTGGATCAGCAAACTGTGGGCAGCAGATTGAAGAGGGAATACGGTGCGTGAATGTGTGTATAAACACCCTCACATTGCAGAGAAGCTTTTTTTTTGGAGGGTGGGGGGAGAGAGTTGTCTGGATTTTTTTTTGCCGGAGACAATGAAAAGGTAACTGGAGTGGAAGTGTTGAGAAGCGGCGGCTCCATCGCCGCCTGCAACCAAGCTCCCCCCTTTTTTTGTGCGTGTGTGCCTTGAATCTCTCCAGCAGCGCGGAAATCGCAACAGCAATTCAGCGTGAAAACTAGAAGATTTCTGACAAAAGAACGGCAAATATTAAAAGTCGAAGCTTCTGTGATCAACAGGAGTGTTGGAGAGGGTTTTTTTGTTTGTTTGTGCGAGCACATATTGGAGAGGGAGGGGGAGAATCGTGGATTTAAACAAAAAGCTGGCGAAAGGTACACAATTGTTGCAAATTTCGATCATGTTGCAACATACAAAAAGAAGAGGGCGGGTGGTTGGAAGGGGGGGGAAGCGGATTTTTTTTTTGTTGCGCATGTGGTCTCCCGGTATCGGGCAACACCGGGTCGGGATGGATGGATAGATAGATGGAGGGATGGATGGTACGAGGTCGGTGAAAGTCTCTCTGTGGATTTTGAACCTGCTGTAGCCGCTGTCGGTGAGGCTGAAGCGCCGCCGGCCGGTGTCTCAGTGACAATGCGAGAGGCGCTGCGCTTTTTTTGTGTGTGTGTGAGTCTCTGTACTTCTCACTCGCATCGGACCTTGGTTCATTCATTCATTCATTCCAGCTCAGACTTTCCTACCCAAATGCAGACTTTTTTTTCTCTCTTTGGTTTGCAAGTTTGGTTTTTTTAATTTTTCCTGGAATATATATACATTTTTGCAATGTCAACCCTGCTGTGCAGTTGTTCCCGGGACTCGGCGCTCCTTGTTGAATGTAACAAGAATTTTTTTTTGACACAAGACCCCGTTTGGAATTTTTTTCTTCTTTCCGCTGAAGATTTGCCTTGTGCGTTAGAAAGGGGGGTCGGATACGCAGGCGTACAACTGATCTTCCGCCTTTCTCTTTCTTTCTCTTTTTTTTTGGAGACAGTTATTTTGGAAGAACACAGAAGGAAAGGGCAAAATAAAAAGATTCAGTTGTTTAATAATTTTTAAAAGCAACGGATGTATGCATAATTTTTTTTTATAAGTTGCCTGTATAAAAAAAAATATTCTCTTCTTTTCTTGGTTGGGATTAGGAATGGAGATGAAATACAAAGAGTGGATCTTGGAGACCATCGACTCTTTGCGCTCCCGCAAAGCCCGACCCGACGTGGAGCGGATCTGCCGGATGATCGAGCGCAGGCACGGACTCTCGCCGGCCGAGACGCAGCAGCAGCTGGAGAACCTGGTGCGGGCCGAGCTGGTGATCAAAGTGGCGTACAAGGGCTCCAACAGCTACCGCAACGCGGCCAAGTGGTACAAGAACAAACAGCGGAAGAAACCGGCGGCGGCCGCCGCTGACTTGGAGGTCGGTGGCGGCGGCGGCGGGGGGATCGTGCGGGCGGTGGAGGGTCTCCTGCAGCAGCGGCAGCAGCGGGGCCAGAGGCAGAGGCAGAGGCAGCAACACTTGGTCCTGGGCGGCAGCCAGCGCTCGGCCCAGCCCGGCAAGCCACAAGGTGAAAGTGACCGGCGCGGGGTGGCCATCCGAGAGATCGAGAAGTACATCGGCGCCCAGGATCCCGGCAGCAAACTCGGCAAAGCCAGGCTGCGGCTCGCCTTGAAGCGAGAAATCAACCGCGGCGCCTTGATTCAGACGGCGTCCGGCAATTACTTGCTCCCGCAAGTAGTGGGGAGACAGGATGCAAAAGTGGCAGCCGCGTCCGCCCGGGCTCTTGCCAGCCACAAGGTTGGTGCATATTTTTCTCTCCCTCTCTATTTATTTTAGTGTGTTTTGTGCGTGCGTGTTGTTGCATTTATTCCACCCTCCCACACACACACCGCTGCATTTTATTTTCCGCCAGTCTCTGTGTGTTTGTGCCTCTCCCTCTCTCTCTTTGCATTGCAGTGCACTGTGACCTGTGCCCAGACATTCATTGATGCGAACGAGAGAAGCTGGAGGCAAAGGGAACAAGCAACACAAATCAGTTCACATTCTGCACACACCCACTAAATGGAAACTCCAGATTTTATATATATATATATATATGCTCATTTAGAAGAATAGCTATATATATATTTGCATTGCATCGATCCAGTTGCAATAATATAGAAACGAGTGATATAATGGGATTGGTACAGGAGATAGCGCAGGACAGATTCACGCAATTTTGCGGTGTCCGGCTCTGCCCAGGGTGGCTGCTCCTCTCGGACAGCACCGCCCACTCCACACTTGTTTATCAGCCGAGATACATAGACTTGTATCGAATCCAGACAAATTGCACAATGAACAGAAAACTTTTTTTTGGAGGGGGGGGGGGAGGCTGGGCTAAGACCCAGGTAGGAAACATTAAATGCAATTGCACCGACACTCTGCAAATCATGTTCTCACCCAGAATGGGCCACTTTGTGGGGGCGGATGGGGGTGGTGGAGGAGGGTGGGGGGGGGGCGGCACGGGGGCGCACTCTGCTCCAGAGTTTTTCCACCTCCCACCTCACTTTGCCTCCCATTGCTACCTGGAGACCTGGGGGACTACAGATCCCAGAATCCCCGCTCGGTGCCGGATTCGCGATATTGCGGGAACGCTGAGGTTCAAATGTGCATTAAATTGGATGCGCGCGGGATGATTAAAAAAAAATCATGCATGCATTTTGCAAAAAAAATCTAACGCGTGATAGGAATTCTCTAGGTCATCCTGGTTATCTGCAAGCAAAACGTCGCGCAGGGTTTGGGGAGACGTTTGCAGCCTTTGCCATTGCTGCGTGCATTTCCCCCCCCCTCCCCCGGGGCACGCTGGTGGTTGTAGTCCTTTCTTGCGTCGTTAACGTTGGATCAAACGGCGAGCCGGACTACAACTCCCAGATGGCAGCGCGCCGCACAGGTGCCCTTGATTGACAGCTGGCTGGTTGGCCTGTCAGAGAGAGAGCGAGCGAGCTGTGGAACTGAGACAAGGTGGGTGTGAGGGAGTAAGCGCTGGAGCAGCTTAAATCAGGGCATCCTGACAGGGGAGAGACAGTGGTTATTTTTAATTGCATTTATATATTTGTTTAAAAGAACAGTCGCTTACCCATAGGTTGCAATTGTAGGTCAAGGTTGTTTATATCCAATTTTTTTTTTAAATGCCACAATAATTGAGTAGATGTTCCTGCATTGCATGAAATACTGACATTCTTCTGCGATGCATACATTGTTGACGTTCTCACACAATCTAAAATAAGACCGAGGAACGGGAACGTTTCACGGTTGTTTGTTTCATGCTGCATTTTGTGATGGGAGCACTCCAGCTCTGTCTTTGCAGCATTAACTGCAGCCATTCTCAAATTGGTTTTTCTCTGTTATCCTTTCCTGCTTACGCTGTGGCAGTTGCAAGTGTTTTGAGTTATGTTTTATGTCTACGTTTTTGCACACTTGAAATTGTGCTGAAGCTGCTGTGAGAGTCACGTTTGGAATGCACAATCTTTGATTGCTTTTCTTTCTGCTTGCATGAATTTTTTGGTTCGAGTACATTGACTGAAATTAGTCTTTGCCTTCCAGTTGTGCTACTGGTTGTATTGTGAATCTGTGTTCCATAAACTGAAGCTTTCTTGTGATGAGGCGAGTATGGCGCTTGTATCTTTCTAACATGGAACAAATCCCCTTTGTGCCTAGATTACATTGATTTGTGGTGAGGGGTGAAATGTAGACAGACTTGTGATGTGAAAAACTAACTCATCCGCAACCATGTCTGCTGGAAATGGGCAGAGTTGAGATAGGAAATATATATAATCAGCTAACATTTCCATGGTGCAGGAGTTAGCAGCCCTTGATTTATGTTTTAAAATGTTTTTTTCACCCCAATTTTCTATCTTTTCACTCGTCGTATATGGTTGCATGGCAGTGGCCTGCCCTCCATTTACCGCTCTCTATGTGTGAGAGTCCTGAACAAGGGGGCATAACCTTAAAATTAGAGCCAGGCCATTCAGGGGTGATGTCAGGAAGCACTTCTTCACACAAAGGGCAGTGGAAATCTGGAACTCTCCCCCCCCAAAAAAAGCTGTTGAGACTGGGGGTCAATTGAAAATTTCAAAACTAAGGTTGATAGATTTTTGTTAGGCAAGGGTGTTAAAGGTTACGGAACCGAGGCAGGTAGATGGAGTTCAGGTACAGATCAGCCATGATCTAACTGAATGGCGGAACAGGCTCGAGGGGCTGAATGGCCTCCTCCTGTTCCGATGTAGACCAGACAGTGAGTGTCGGCATGCTATTTGACTGTGTGAGACATATGCATGAGGCCAACTTCTGTCTTTGCCTGATATCCAGATATGTACTTTCCAGCCAAAAGCACTGGCAAGCAGTTTGGAGAGGAAATGCTGGCTGAACCGTTGGGAATTAGGGATTGCTAGGTGAAAAAAGACCAAAGGTCCATCAAGTGTTGCCTTGTACCATCGTGTGATACAATGATAATGGAATCGTTGACAGATCATAGCAATTAATCTCTCTCGACTCGTCGACAACAGACATGATGAGGAAAACCCCAGTGGTGGGAACCAAAGTCACTTTCCTTCCCCACCCAAGCACACTACACGTACTATATGTCACGTTTCAAATGGCTCGTATTCTGCATCCTCACATTTTTCTCTCTTTCCCCTCCCCTTCCCTCCCCTATCTCGGGGCACTGAGGCCAATTGTAGAATCCATAAATGGAATTTTCTAAAGCAGTGTAGTTGTGGCTGAACCGATCACGTCTCCTCCTCAAGCATTGGGCAGGAGGTGCCTGAAGGACTACAGAGCCGGATAGCCACTGCCAGTACAGCACAGAAGGAGGCCGTCAAGAGCTTTTCTCTACCTGAACCATTTTGTTAAAAATTTGTTCACTGGCGAATGGCAAGGCCAGCATTTATTGCCCATCCCTAATTGCCCTTGAGAAGGTGGTGGTGAGCCACCTTCTTGAACTGCTGCAGTCTGTGATACTACTTGGTTGAAGTTTGGTACAACTGAGTGTCTTGCTAGGCCATTTCAGAGGGCATTCAACATTGCTGTGGGTCTGGAGTCACATATAGGCCAGACCAGGTAAGGACAGCAGATTTCCTTCCCTAAAGGGCATTAGTGAACCAGGTGGGTTTTTATGATAATCTGGTAGTTTCATGGTCACTAGCTTTTTATTCCAGATTTAGCTGTATTTAAATTCCCCAGCTGCTGTTGTGGGATTTGAACTCCCATACTCCGGATCATTAGTCCATAGCCTCTGGATTACTAATCCAGTAACATAACCACTATGCAACCATACCCCTAGTCTAATCCTATCCCAGTCTCCTGCTTGCTCTCTAACCATTCTCTGTGAAAAGACATTTTTCCCTGGTATCATCCTGGTGAACCATCGCTTTTATATCCTTATAAAACAATGCCCAAAACTCTGCACAATACTCCCAACTCCGGCCTGGTACACGTACAACATCACCTCCTTGTTTTTGTGTTCTGTGCCTCGAGATACAAAAAAAAAATCAAGCATTCAGTTTGCCTTTCTTATGGTCTAATCTACTTGTGCTGCTATTGGGTACGGTAGCATAGTGGTTATGTTACTGGGCTAGTAGTCCAGAGGTCTGGACTAATGCTCTGGAGACGTGAGTTCAAATCCCCCCACGGCAGCTGGGGAATTTAAATTCAGTTAATTAAATAAATCTGGAATAAAAAGCTTAGTAAACTACCGCATTGTCATTTAAAAAAAAACCATCTGGTTCACTAATGTCCTAAGGAAATCTGCTGTCCTTACCTGGTCTGGCCTATTTGTGATTCCAGACCCACAGCAATGTGGTTGACTCTTAACTGACCCTCTGAAATGGCCCAGCAAGCCACTCAGTTGTATAAGGCAGCTCACCACCACCTTTTCTAGGGCAATTAGGGATGGGTAATAAATGCCGGCCTTGTTGGCGATGCCCACATCCCGTGAATAAATAAAAAAAATCTATAATGCCCTGCAAGATTCCTCTACTTTTTTTTAAGTCTTATTGTTTAAGATGGATTTCCCAATTCTAAAATGTACAACTTCATGCTTCTAGTTTTAGACATGGTTTATTTTTATTATTTTCTTTTGCCCCTGCAATTGCCAGCTGTTTTCACCAGACTGTGCTCATATTGTTCAGGTCGAGGACGACACACTGATGAGAAAACTTAATGCTCTTCCACTTTGGACCCTTTGGCGACAGTAAAAGCTGCCAGGTCTGGAGACGGATGGGTCATATAAAATTCAGAGCTTCTCGTACATTACCGTGACATTGTACCTTAGGTGTCAACCGTGGTTCAGTTGGGAGCACTCTCGCCTTGGAGTCAGAAGATTCTGGGTTCACAGTCCCACTCTAGAGACTTGAGTGCAAAATCTAGGCTGACACTTCAGTGCAGTGCTGAGGGAGTACTGTGGGAGGTGCCGCCTTTCGGACTGCAATCTCAGGTGGACATTAATGATCCCACAGCACTAAGAGCAAGGGAGTTGTACTCTGTGTCCTGACCAATTTTAATGAGATAATCTGATCACTTGCAGGATCTTGCTGTGCGCAAATTGTCTGACGCATTTACACCAGTGATTGCACTTCAAAAGTACTTAATTGGTTTTAAAATGCTTTGGCATGTCCTGTGGTTGTGTAAATGCAAGACTTTCTGTACCTGAAGTACCTAGTCAGTGCTGAGAAATTTAATAATCTTACCAATTAAATATTGGGAAGACCGAAACCATTGTTTTCACTCATCCAAAACTCGGCTGCCCATGTCCTAACTCGCACCAAGTCCCGTTCACCCATCACCCCTGTGCTCGCTGACCTACATTGGCTCCCGGTTAAGCAACGCCTCAATTTCAAAATTCTCATCCTTGTTTTCAAATCTCTCCATGGCCTCGCCCCTCCCTATCTCTGTAATCTCCTCCAGCCCCACAAACCCCCCGAGATATCTGCGCTCCTCTAATTCTGCCCTCTTGAGCATCCCTGATTATAATCGCTCCACCATTGGTGGCCGTGCCTTCTGTTGCCTGGGCCCCAAGCTCTGGAATTCCCTCCCTCAACCTCTCCACCTCGCTACCTCTCTTTCCTCCTTTAAGACGCTTATTAAAATTTACCTCACCTGCCCCAATTTCTCCTTATGTGGCTCGGTGTCAAATTTTTTGTCTTATAATACTCCTGTGAAGCACCTTGGGACGTTTTACTACGTTAAAGGCGCTATATAAATACAAGTTGTTGTTGTTTATTTCCCAAGCTGCCTAAACTGATCCCAGTTTTGCTGAATTGGAGAGCCATTTGGACCAAGTACCGGAGGAGCGGTGCAGTTAATGTTCATCTCCCCCTCCCCCCGCCTCACCCTACCCCCAACTGTTTAATATAAAATAAATGTTCTGAATAGAGATCCTGCATCTTCCTTCACAACTTGAAAGCCAAGCTTCAGCCTGTGGGCTTGCCTCCAGTCTCTATGACATGTCTAGGTGCGTTCTTGCTTTTTCATGATTTTAACAGCAGTGCTCAACCAAACTGTGCCACGGCAGCCTCCTTTAACACTGCCCCCGACCTGTCCCCGAGGAGCCGCTAAGCCCTTGTTTTCGCGTGAAGAATAACCGGGCTGAGTAATGGAAGCTAGTCTGAAATAAATTTCTTACTGCGTCTTTTTTAAAGAAAGGAAAAAATAATTGCAGGAAATCTGAAATAAAAAATGAAAATGGAAATATCATTAGAATGATACAGCACAGAAGGAGGCCATTCGGCCCATCGTGCCTGTGCTGGCTCTTTGAAAGAGCTGTTCAATTAATCCCACTGCCCTGCTTCTTCAGCACAGCCCTGCAAATTTTTGCCCTTGCAAGTATTTATCTAATTCTCTTCTGCACCCTCTCTAAAGCCTTGACGTCCATCCTAAAGTGTGGTGCCCAGAATTGGACACAATACTCCAGCTGGGGCCGAACCAGTGTTTTATAAAGCAGAGCCAAGTTAATGTTTCAGTTGTAGAGTAGGTGCTGACAGAAATTACGGGGTGCGGGAAGTACGCGCTGCTTTTCCTTGGCTAGTGCCACGGGATCTTTAAGGTCCGTCGGAACCACTGGAGCAAGCAGACAGGGCCTCGGTTTAAACAGCTGATCCAAAGAACGGGATCTCTTGACAGCGCTGCACTCCTGTCAGTGCTGCACTGATGTATCAGCTGAGATTCTGTGCTCAAATCCTGGAGTGGGGCTTGAACTCCCAATTTGCTCAGCCACGGGTCTACCAGCCGGGCCAAACTGACGGTCATGGTGAAGGATTCGCACCCAAAACATTAACCCATCTGTTCTCTTTGCAGATGCTGACTGCTGACGGATCTGCTGTGTGTTTCCAACGTTTTCTGTATTTATTTCGTATCAAATGCGCCCTGTTAACGTGCAGCATAAGTTACATGGAACCTAGATCTTAGGCGGCAATGCTCTCGACAACAACAACAACTTGTATTTATATAGCGCCTTTAACGTAGTAAAACGTCCCAAGGCGCTTCACAGGAGTGTCATAAAACAAAATTTGACACCGAGCCACATAAAGAGATATTCGGGCAGGTGACCAAAAGCTTGGCCAAAGAGGTAGGGTGTAAGGAGCGTCTTAAAGGAAGAGAGAGGTGGAGAGGTTCAGGAAGAATTCCAGAGCTTAGGGCCTAGGCAACAAAAGGCACGGCCACCAATGGTGGAACGATTAAAACCGGGGATGTCCAAGTGGCCAGGATCGGAGGAGCGCAGATCTCTCGGGGTGGGGAAGGTTGTGGGGCTGGAGGAGATTACAGAGATAGGAAGGGGCGAGGCCATGGAGGGATTTGAAAACAAGGATGAGAATTTTAAAATCGAGGCGTTGCTTAACCGGGAGCCAATGTAGGTCAGGGAGCACAGGGGTGATGGGTGAACGGGACTTGGTGCGAGTTAGGACACGGGCAGCCAAGCTTTGGATGAGCTCAAGTTTACGTAGGGTAGAAAGTGGGAGGCCAGTCAGGAGTGCGTTGGAATAGTCCAGTCTAGAGGTAACAAAGGCATGGATGAGGGTTTCAGCAGCGGATGAGCTGAGGCAGGGGCGGAGACGGGCGATGTTACAGAGGTGGAAATAGGCGGTCTTAGTTATGCCGCGGATATGTGGTCGGAAGCTCATTTCAGGGTCAGATATGACACCAAGGTTGCGAACAGTGTGGTTCAGCCTCAGACAGATGTTAGGGAGAGGGATGGAGTCAGTGGCTAGGGAACGGAGTTTGTGGCGGAGACCGAAAACAAAGTCTTCCCAATATTTAATTGGAGAAAATTTCTGCTCATCCAGTACTGGATGTTGGATAAGCAGTCTGGCAATTTAGAGAGAGTGGAGGGGTCGGGAGAGGTAGGGGTGAGGTAGAGCTGGTTGTCGTCGGCGTACATGTAGAAACTGAAACATGTGGCTCTCGACGGTCTCGCAGGTAAAGGCACTGCACAGACTAAGCCACGCGGGACAGAAGACCACCGCTACAATTCCTGACTTGCGTTGAATTAGCTGGCATCAGCCAGAGCTGCAATTGGCTTCAGTGCCCTTGAGTTCAAAAGGTGAAAAAAATCACAGAGGGTTTCTGCACCTGATTGCAGTTCAGTGACCTGACTGACCCCTGCTGGGGAAAATGGTGTCTGGTGGGAACAGCTATGGGCTGTGGTGCTGGAGTAGCCTGCCAGCAATCATTGTGTAAGCTCAGGCACAAAGAATAGCTACCAGGGCATTGTGCACCCATAGAACTTTACCCCAGCAGGGGTTGGTGCCTTTAGGAAAGTAAGAGAGAAGAAAACGAGGAAAGAAGCACGTGCACAAATTTAAAAGCAGCTTTTCTACTTGGTGGCGAAAGAAGCAAACCGCGTCTGTTTTCTAATTGGGTGTGAATTGTCAGCCGTGGTCAAGTTAATGCAATCTAAGCTACTGCGGAGAATTGGTGCAGGCTGGAACCGTATGTTACATCTAATTCTGAAAAGTAACCGGTGTTCAAACTAACGGAACAATTCCTCTCAATCCCTCTAATTGGTCCATGAATGTTCACATGTTTTCTTTTGTCTCTGTAACACATTTGCAGCGTATCCTGCATTTTTAGCTGTCTCCAGACCCTCAGTAGCAGGAGTGCAGAAAACAGCATGTCTTGCACTATTCCTGTAATTAAGCTGTGCTTTGATCACTGATGCCGCACATGCATGTGCAAGTTGCAAAATCACAGCCGCGCTGACAATAGATAATTGAGCGAGAACAGCAGAGAAATGCGCAGCGCAGTTTTCAGGTATTATTTTCCCCGATGCTCGGTCGCGAGCTATTTGCTTTGCTGAACTTGAGCGCACTGGACTGTGATCACGGTCAATTGAAAATTTCAAAACTGAGATTGATAGCTTTTTAGGTCAGGCAAGGGTTTTAAGGGATAAGGAACCGTGGTGGGTAAATGGAGTTGAGACGCAGATCAGCCATGATCTAATTGATTGGCGGAACAGGCTCACTGGCCGACTCCTGTTCCTAATGTGGAGTCATTTAATCACCAGAGAGAGAATTTATTCCAGCAATCAGGGCTGGATTTCAACCTCCACCGACGATTCAATCGTCAAGGGTGACGGGCAACTGAGCCGCGCAGACCACAAGGTCCCAGGTTTGATTGGGCTGAGTTGAATGAACTGTTCGTGAATTAACTGAATTCATTTAGGTGTCAGCCATGGCTCAGTGGGCAGCACGCTCGCCTCTGAGTCAGAAGGTTGTGGGTTCACAGTCCCCCTCCAGAGACTTGAGCACATAAAGCTAGGCTGACACTCCAGTGTAGTGCTGAGGGAGTGCTGCGCTGTCGGAGGTGCCGTCTTTCGGAAGAGACGTTAAACCGAGGCCCCGTCTGCTCTCTCAGGTGGACGTAAAAGTCCTGTTGTACTATTTTGAAGAAGAGCAGGTGTCTCCGATGTCCTGGCCAATATTTATCCCTTAACCAACATCACTTCAAAAATCCATTATCTGGTCATTATCACATTGCTGTTTGTGGGAGCTTGCTGTGTGAAAATTGGATGCCGTGTTTCCATACATTACAACAGTGACTGCACTTCAAAAAAATAACTTAATTGGCCGTAAAGTGCTTTGGGACGTCCGGTGGTCCCGAAAGGCGCTATAGAAATGCAGGTCTTTCTTTCTAACTGATCTCGGCTGTGGTGACAGTGGAGATGTTACAACTGGCTTCAGAGCTTTTGGTGGGGGTGAAGGGGAAAATTAGCCAAGACTCGTCACTGAAACAGATGATCTGGTCATTATCACATTGCTGTTTGTGGGAGCTTGCTGTGCGCAAACTGGCTGCCGCGTTTCCCACATTACAACAGTGACTGCACTTCAAAAGTACTTCATTGGCTGTAAAGCGCTTTGGGACGTCCGGTGGTCCTGAAAGGCGCTATAGCAATGCAAGTCTTTCTTTCCTGTTCCTGATTGCGCTTCAGTGAGTGCTGCTGACAACAGCATGTGCATGGGGCAGCTGATGATGGATGGGCAGGATCGAGTTCGGCTCTGATGCACTCCCCCCCCATTACCTGCCAATGCTCATTGTCTGGAGTCTCACCTGAGCATGGCCCCTCTGGGAGGGGTGGTTACTGGCAGAGGCCTGGCACCTGCAGAGCGGGTACCCCTTCAGGCAGCATTGCTTTGAAGAGAAGAGAGCGGAGAACATGTGACCCGTTCAGCCATCTTGGGACAGAAATAAAATGCAGCAAATGTCCCAGCAGGGTCAGTCAGAAAGGTAAAGGCAGCTTCCCTGAAATGTTTCCTTTCCTTTTCCAATGTCGACTGAGCTGCATATTTCGAGCATTTTCCCTCTTTTTATTTTAGATTTCCAGAATCTCGGTTGTTTTTTAATCTCTGTAACTACGGTTGCAAAGTGACCCTCTTGACTTGGGCATTGGTCTTTTTGTTTTCCTCATCGATTTTCTAATGGGGTCCCCAGGACTGTAGCAGGTTTGAGAGGGGAGTCCACCGATTCCATAGGGATGTGATATTTCTATATTTGCTGACTTACTACCACATGTCTTCTGTTCTGCAGTAAATCAAACATACTCGACAGTGATAGTATTACTTTCCTCTGATGATGTCCTTTGGGAGTTAGGGCAGGGTTGTGTTGATATTTGTAGAAAGAACGCCCACACAAGAGTTTAAAAAAAAAACTGGTTTACATGCAATTTAAATACGTAAATAGATTGGCAGCTTTGCCAGAATTATGACTGTATTTTTTAAATCATGATTTGAAATATTACTGAAACATAAATCAATACGTTTTTCAATGCCTACCCCAAGGAAGATGGAAGAATTCTATTGTCAGTACAAGAGTTGCGTTAGGTGTTGTATCAACTTTGCACATTGGAAACCTATCCCGCACTATGCTTCGCTCCTCCATCAACCCTGTCCTTGCTTGACCTACACTGGATCCTCAACGCCTCAGATTTAAAAACGCCTCAGATTTAAAATTCTCATCCTCGCGTCTATATCTCTTCATGGCCTCGCCCCTCCCTATCTCTGTACCTTCCTTCGGCCTTAGAACTCCCCCTCTGAACCCTTCATGCCTCTGAAGCTGGCCTCTTGTCCATCCCCCCCTCTCTTTACCCCACCATTGGTGGCTGTGCCTTTAGCTGCCTCAGCTTCACAATCCTGGAATTCCCTCCCTCATCCTCTCCACTTCCCTATCCTCCTTTAAAGACTCTCCTTAAAATCCACCAAGCTTTTGGTCTTCCCTCCTAATATTTTCTCTTTTGGTTGGGTGCCTATTTTATTTTTATTATTGCACCTCCGTAGAAGCACTTTGGGATGTTTTTCTACATTATAAATGCAGATTGTTGATTGCGATGCTAACCTGACTTGTTCCTTCCTCGCCACTACGAGGGGATTCCCAATGGGAAAGATGCTTAAATAGGGTCTGAGAGTCAATCAGAGTTTTATTGTTATACGGTGAGAGAAGTTTACAGATTACCACGGGCATATTCATTTCTGGCTCCAGGTCAGAAAAGAATAGCCTGAAATGACTGGCTTTCTGTTTTTAATCTTTTTGACACTTTAATGTGTAGGATGTTTTCAAAACTTTTGTTATTTAAATAAAAATTGTTAATTGGGTATTGAGAGAGAGAGAGCAGATATGTAGCATCAGCCATTACAGTGGTTCTGTAATGGTTGCCACCACAGAAGTTTGATGTATGGAGTCTATCATCAATGCTTAATCAATATTTTAATGAAACTTACTGTGTACAGTTTTGATCTCCTTACCTAAGGAAGGATATACTTGCCTTCGAGGAAGTGCAACGAAGGTTCACCAGACTGGTTCCTGGGATGGGGGGGATTGTCCTACGAGGAAAGATTGAGTAGACTAGGCCTAGAGATTAGAAGAAAGAGAGGTGATCTCATTCAAACATATAAAATTCTTAAGGGGCTTGCCAGGGTAAATGCTGGAAGGATGTTTCCCCTGGCTGGGGAGTCTAGAACTAGGGGTCATAGTCAATCTTCCCTCTCTCTTTTTTGGGTACGCACAAAACTTTACATGGAAAAAGCCAGTCCTGGGCTGTGCGGGACCGGCAGAGAGGTGCGCGGACTCGCACCTTATAGGGAACGTTGGTCACAGTCTCAGAATAAGAGGTCGGCCGTTTAGGACTGAGAGGAGGAGAAATTTCTTCACTCCAAGGGTTATGAATCTTTGGAATTCTCCACCCCAGAGGGTTGTGGATGCTCAGTCGTTGAGTATATTCAAGACAAAATTTGATAGATTTTTGGATATTAAGTAAACCAAGGTAATGGGGATAGTGCGGGAAGGTGGAGTTGAGCTAGAAGATCAGCTATGATCTTATTGAATGGCGGAGCAGGCTCGTAGGGCCGAATGGCCGACTCCTGCTCCTAGTTCTTATGTTATGCAGAGAAACAAATTTATGATCCTAATTTTTTTCCCAAAAAGAGTACGCGAGCTTACGGTTCTAGGCAGTAATTGAATATGATCTTATTATATTCTCTATTGAGGTGTGAGGGAGACCGTAAGCTGATGTCATGGGACAGAAAGAAGCCTCAGCTGGCTATAGTGTCCAATTCTGGGCACCACACTTTAGGAACGGTGTCAAGGCCTTGGACAGGGTGCGGAGGAGATTTACTGGAATGGTATTAGGGATGTGGGACTTCAGTTACGTTGAGAGACTGGAGAAGCTAGGATTGCTCTCCTTAGAGCGGAGAAGGTTAAGGGTAGATTTAATAGAGGTGTTCAAAATCATGAAGGGTTTTTATAGTGTAAATAAGGAGAAACTCTCCAGTGGCTGAAGGGGCGCTAACCAGAGGACACAGACTTGAGATAATTGGCAAAAGAATTGGGGAGATGAGGAGAATTTTTCTTTTCTTCCACAGCGAGTTATGATCTAGAACGCACTGCCTGAAAGGGCGGTGGAAGCAGATTCAATAGTAACTTTCAAAAGGGAATTGGATATATACTTGAAGGGGAAAATAATGCAGGGGAAAGAGCAGGGGGAGTGGGACTAATTGGAGAGCTCTTTCAAAGAGCCGGCACAGACACGCTGGGCTGAATGGCCTCCTTCTGTGCTGTATCATTCTATGAACAGCGAATTGCTGAGCTGTAGAGGGTGGGAAGATCTCCGAGTTCGATCCTTTGATTTCAGCCCAGGCAGCAGTAGGGTCACTGCAGTTGTCCAAAATCCTGCCAGGTTAGGAAGGGGAAAATCAGACAGTGTTCCCACTCCTGGATTGTTGGAAATGTGCGTGTCTGATGAGGACCGAATCCGATCTGGATGTGATGCTCTCTGGGGTTGACAAGCCCACTATCTGGGCTCACTTGGCTATTTGTGCAGGTTACTGGAGGGCACCTGGCCTCTTGAAGCTGTATCCCAATCCAAAAAAGGTCAGTGACATGAATCTTGTATGAAGTAATACTGGGCGGCCTGCTGGTGTCGATGTCCAGGGAGAGTATAAATACTCGGGCATGGGCCCAGCTTGCTTAGGACATTCCTCAACAGGAACTAGTGAAGGACACAACTAGATCTCCATGTTGTAAAACAGTTGATTAAAGCTTTGTTTAACGCTTAGACCAAGTGCCTAGTAGTTTTCTTACATCAGTCAGTGCCTTCAGGGAAGGGAGATAATTGACTGGGAAAAGTGGAGAGAGAAATAAAAGCTGTATTCCTTCAGATGAATCAGCATGAAGTACTTTGGGAAAGTTTGCCGGTACAGAAAGAAGAAATACATGCATTTCTATAGCGCCTCAAAGCGTTTTACAGCCAATGAAGTACTTTTTGAATTGTAGTCACTGTTGTCATGTAGGAACACGGCAGCCAATTTGCGCACAGCAAGCTCCCACAAACATCAATGTGATAATGACTAAATAATTTTTTTTCCAGTGATGTTGATTAAGGGATAAATATTGGCCAGGGCACATTGGATAGCTCCTCTGCTCCTCTTCAAAATAGTGCCATGGGATCTTTTACATCCACCTGATGGGGCAGACAGAGCCTTGATTTAACGGCCCAGAAATTCGCCTCTCCGGCTTGCCGCGGGGGTAAGGATCGCGCGCGCTCTTACCTACCGCGCCTGCCGTTGTGTTTTGGGCCCACGAGAACTTCAGCTCCTGGGCCTCTCCAACTGCCGGCGCGCAGTGCTTGCGTGTCCCAGGGGCGCAGTTAGTGCGATGCATCCCCTGGGATCACGTGGGCCATGGAGAGCCAATGGTAGCAGACCATCTTTCATTCATTGATTTGACAGGAGACCTGTCAAATCTGTGAATTGAAATCGGCCCCAAAAGAACAGCTAAACTTAAAATAATTTTTTTTTAAAACCCATCACATTTATAAAATAACTATAGTTAAATAAATTAACCACTTTAAAGAAAAATTTAAATTTTTGAAAAAATTAAAATACTTTTTAAAAGTGATAAAAATAAACTTACCTTTCTTTAAAGTATCTAAAAAAGATAAACCTGTTGAAATTTTTTTAAATTATACTTAATTAACTACTTACCTTGTTGAAAACGGGTCTTGCGCCTCCTTTTTATAAGCGTAGGTTCTTCAATACTTACCCTCCCGGAGAAACCTGAAAAAAAATCTAAGTTTGCTGCGTGCGCGCAGCCTCTACCGCGCACGCGGTTCACCTAGGAACCGCCCCCTTCACCGGACCGGAAGTTCCGGTTTCCCGCGCATGCGCAGTGCATGCAGAAAACCGGCACTTCAGGACATCTTACGGGTGAGTACGCACTGTGTACTCACGCGGGAAGGGCCGAATTTTTGGCCCAACGTCTCATCTGAAAGACGGCACCTCCGACAGTGCAGCACTCCCTCCGCACTGCACTGGAGCGTCAGCCTAGATTTTTGTGCTCAAGTGTCTGGAGTGGGATTTGAACCCACAACCTTCTGACTCAGAGGCGAGAGTGCTACCCACTGAGCCACGGCTGACAGAAAGAGATGCTGCCATATATGCTCGCTTATAAGACTAGAAATTTATGTTCCCGTTTGGAGCTAAAGGATTGGGGTGCCTTGTTTGAGATTTCCCTCTGAGCACAGAACCATTGCCTTCCTACCAGCCGTTGCCCCGCTCTGCTCTTCAGACACTGGTTTAAATGGCATCTCTCCTTCTCAATGCCCAACTTCCTGCCGATATAACATTGGAGCCAGCTGAGCAGGGTAGATATCGGGAGCGGGATATTTCAAAGCCCCCAGCAGGACCTAGAACTGGTCGGGAGAAGTATCCCAGCACTGGAGGAGGGTAGCAACAGGGATCTGCTGGTTAAAGTGAGGAGATGGAGAAAATGCATTTGTACACAGCAACTAAGACCAAGCTGAGAACTTGGGTTGAAAGGATTTTGTTTTAAACGTTTGATCCTCACCTTGTACGAAAGTTATGGATTTTTGCAGTGGGTGGGGGGGGGGTGGCGGGGGCGCCTTGTTTCATTTGTGATTCACCTTGTATTTGAGTATACATATTGTATGTGTCTGTGTGTATATATAACTGCCTTGTGACAGTCGGCGTTTGATTTCCATTGCATTTACATGAAAAAAACTGGTGATTTTTTTTCCAATTAAGTTATCAAACGATTTGACTTTTTAAAAATACATTAGTGTTTTTTCCCCCCCAAGTGCAATACTTATTAACAAAGCCCAGCAGTTTTACAAAACTATAGATTTGCAATTAAATCTCACGCTAAGGTGTCAGCCGTGGCTCAGTGGGTAGCACTCTTGCCTCTGAGTCAGAAGGTCGTGGGTTCAAGCCCCGCTCTGGAGACCTGAGCACATAATCCAAGCTGACACTCCCAGTGCAGTGCTGAGGGAGTGCTGCACTGTCGGAGGTGCCGCCATTCGGATGAGACGTTAAACCGAGGCCCTGTCCGCCCCCCCCCGCTTCTCAGGTGGACGTAAAAAAAAATCCCAGGGCATTATTTTGAAGAAGAGCAGGAGAGTTCTCCCCGGTGTCCTGGCCAATATTTATCTCTTGACCAACATCACTTAAAAAAAAAAAATGATTGGTGATTATCACATCGATGTTTGTGGGAGCTTGCTGTGCGCAAATTGACCGCTGCTCTTCCCTACATTACAACAGTAATTGGCTTCAAAGCACTTTGGGACGTCCTGATTTCACGTAAGACGCTTTATAAATGCAAATCTTTCATTCTTAATGCAGTGCACAGTTTGTGCACATTCATCAGTCTGCTCAAGATGGTTCGGAAATCGCGAGCTTAAGCAGATGAGGAGATAGCATAGAATCAGAGAGAAACTGTATTTCACTGATTTCTTGCCTTTGTGATTCTTGTGTCTTGTTTCTAGGGATATGCGAGGACTCGGAAAGAGAAAACAATTGAAGCGAATGCCTCGTTAATTAACCCTCCGGCAGTTGCAGCCTCTCCAGACAGCGAGTGTATGGAACCGGAACTGAAAGAAATTGAAGAATGGAGCAATCTAGGTTGAGTTTTTAGATTATGTGTGTTTTTTTAAGTACGGGTTTGAATGGGGGGGTGGGTGTTGGGGTGGGGGCTAGAATTACAAATGGATTGCTCAGTTGGTAGCACTCTCGCCTCCGTGTCACAAGTTTGTGTGTTCAAACCCCACCTCCCCACTCTTCTCTTCTCTTTTCTTCTTCTTAGGCCGTCCCTCGGAACCGAGGATGACTTGCTTCCACACTAAAAATGAGTTCTCAGGTGACTGATGAGTCCAATGCGGGACCTACAGTCTCTGTCATTGGTGGGGCAGACGGTGGTTGAAGGGGCCAGTGGGTGGGGTGCTTGGGTTGACGTGCGCTTCTTCCGCTGCCTGCGCTTGGCTTCCGCTTGCTCCTGGTGAAGAGACTCGAGGTGTTCGGCGCCTTCCCGGATGCTTCTCTCCCCTTTGTGCGGTCTTGGGCCAGGGATTCCCAGGTGTCGGTGGGGATGTTGCACTTTTTCAAGGGGGCGTTGAGGGTGCCTTGAAGCGTTTCCTCTGCCCACCTGGGGCTCTCTTGCCGTGTCGGAGCTCCGAGTAGAGTGCTTGTTTTGGGAGTCTCGTATCGGGCATGCGGACGATGTGGCCCGTCCATCATAGCTGATCGAGCATGGTCAAAGCTTCGATGCTGGGGATGTTGGCCTGAGCGAGAACAGGCCTATCATGCCAATAGATTTGCAGGATCTTGCGGAGGCAGCGTTGGTGGTACCTCTCCAGTGCTTTGAGGTGCCTGCTGTACATGGTCCATGTCTCTGAAGCGGGTATCACTTCTTTAAATTTGTTTATGGGATAAGGGCGTCGCTGGCAATGCCAGCATTTATTGCCTATCCCTAGTTGCCCTTGAGAAGGTGGTGGTGAGCCGCCGCCTTGAACCGCTGCAGTCTGTGTGGTGATGGTACTCCCACAGTGCTGTTAGGGAGGGAGTTCCAGGATTTTGACCCAGCGATGATGAAGGATCGGCGATATACTTCTAAGTCAGGATGGTGTGTGACTTGGGGGGGAACTTGGAGGTGGTGGTGTTCCCATGCGCCTGCTGCCCTTGTCCTTCTAGGTGGAAGAGGTCGTGGGTTTGGGAGGTGCTGCCGAAGAAGCACTGGCAAGTTGCTGCAGTGCATCTTGTAGATGGTACACACTGCAGCCACGGTACGCCGGTGGTGGAGGGAGTGAATGTTTAAGGTGGTGGATGGGGTGCCAATCAAGCGGGCTGCTTTGTCCTGGATGGTGTCGAGCTTCTTGAGTGTTGTTGGAGCTGCACTCATCCAGGCAAGTGGAGAGTATTCCATCACACTCCTTACTTGTGCCTTGTAGATGGTGGAAAGGCTTTTGGGAGTCAGGAGGTGCGACACTCGCCACAGAATACCTAGCCTCTGACTTGCTGTTGTTGCCACAGTATTTATGTGGCTGGTCCAGTTAAGTTTTCGGTCAATGGTGACCCCCAGGATGTTGATAGTGGGGGATTCGGCGATGGTAATGCCATTGAATGTCAAGGGTTAGACTCTCGCTTGTTGGAGATAGTCATTGCCTGGCACTTCTGTGGCGCGAATGTTACCTGCCACTTATCAGCCCAAGCCTGAACGTCGTCCAGGTCTTGTTGCATGCGGGCATGGACTGCTTCATTATCTGTGGAGTTGCGAATGGCGCTGAACACTGTGCAGTCATCAGCGAACATCCCCATTTCTGACCTTATGTTGGAGGGAAGGTCATTGATGAAGCAGCTGAAGATGGTTGGGCCTAGGACACTGCCCTGTGGAACTCCTGCAGGATGTCCTGGGGCTGTGATGATTGACCTTCAACCACCTTCCTTTGTGCTAGGTATGACTCCAGCCAGTGGAGCGTTTTCCCCCTGATTCCCATTGACTTCAGTTTTACCAGGGCTCCTTGATGCCAGACTCGGTCAAATGCTGCCTTGATGTCAAGGGCAACACTCTCACCTCACCTCTGGAATTCAGCTCCTTTGTCCATGTTTGGAATGAGGTCGGGAGCCGAGTGGTCTTGGCGGAACCCAAACTGGGCATCAGTGCCGCTTGATAGCACTGTTGATGACACCTTCCATCACTTTGCTGATGATTGAGAGTAGACTGATGGGGCGGTAATTGGCCGGGTTGGATTTGTCCTGCTTTTCGTGGACTGGGCATACCTGGGCAGTTTTCCACATTGTCGGATAGATGCCAGTGTTGTAGCTGTACTGGAACAGCTTGGCTAGAAGCGCGGCTAGTTCTGGAGCACAAGTCTTCAGCACGATAGCCGGGATGTTGTCGGGGCCCATAGCCTTTTCTGTATCCAGTGCGCTCAGCCGTTTCTTGATATCACGTGGAGTGAATCGAATTGGCTGAAGACTGGCTTCTGTGATGGTGGGGACCTCAGGAGTAGGCCGATATGGATCATCCACTCGGCACTTCTGGCTGCAAGCACTTCAGCCTTGTCTTTTGCACTCACGTGCTGGGCTCCACCATCATTGAGGATGGGGATATTCTTAGAGCCTTCCTCCTCCCATTAGTTGTTTAATGGTCCACTACCATTCACGACTGAATGTGGCAGGACTGCAGAGCTTTGATCTGATCCGTTGATTGTGGGATTGCTTAGCCCTGTCTATAGCATGCTGCTTCCACTTTTTAGCATGCATGTAGTCCTGTGTTGCAGCTTCCCCAGGTTGGCACCTCATTTTTAGGTACGCCTGGTGCTGCTCCTGGCATGCTCTTCTACACTCGTCGTTGAACCAGGGTTGGTGGTAATGATTATGCCAGGCCATGAGGTTACAGTGGAATACAATTCTGCTGCTGCCCCACGGATGCTCAGTTTTGAGCTGCTAGATCTGTTCTGAATCTATCCCATTTAGCACGGTGGTAGTGCCGCACAACACGATGGAGGGGGTTCTCAGTGTGAAGACGGGACTTCGTCTTCACAATGACTGTGCGGTGGTCACTGCTGCCAATACTGTCATGGACAGATGCATCTGTGACAGGTAGATTGGTGAGGACGAGGTCAAGTAGGTTTTTCCCTCTTGTTGGTTCAGTCACCACCTGTCGCAGGCCCAGACTGGCAGTTATGTCCTTCAGGACTCGGCCAGTAGTGGTGCTACCGAGCCACTCTTGGTGAAGTCCCTCACCCAGAATACATTCTGTGCCCTTGCTACTCTCAGTGCTTCTTCCAAATGGTGTTCAACATGGAGGAGTGCTGATTCATCAGCTGAGGGAGGGCGGTAGGTGGTAATCAGCAGGAGGTTTCCTTGCCCATGCTTGACCTGAAGCCATGAGACTTCATGACTTCAGAATCAATGTTGAGGACTCCCAGGACCACTCCTTCCCAACTGTATACCACTGTGCCACCACCCCTGGTGGGTCTGTCCTGTCGGTGGGACAGGACATACCCAGGGATGGTGATGGAGGAGTTTGGGACATTGGCTGAAAGGTATGAATCTGTGAATCTTGACTAGTCTGTGGGACAGCTCTCCCAATTTTGGCACAAGTCCCCAGATGTTGGTGAGGAGGACTTATGCAGAGTTGAATGGGCTGGGTGTGCCGTTGCCGTGTCCGTAGCCGAGGTTGATCTGGTTTCATTCTTAATATTTTTTTTCGTAGCGGTTAGTTACAACTGAGTGACTTGCTAGGCCATTTCAGAGGGCAATTAAGAGTCAACCACATTGCTGTGTATATCACGTATAGGCCAGACAAGGACAGCAGATTTCCTTCCCTAAAGGGCATTAGTGAACCAGATGGGTTTTTATGACAATCCGATAGTTTCATGGTTACCATTACTGATGCAGATTTATTTAATTGACTGAATTTAAATTCCCCAGCTGCCGTGGTGGGATTTGAACTCGCGTCTCTGGATCATTAGTCCAGGCCTCTGGATTACTAGCCCAGTGACATTACCACTGCGCTACCGCTCTGTAGACTATGAGCTTAGTGCCGGGTTTGAGGACTTGAGCACATAATCTAGGCTGACACTAGTGCAGTACTGAGGGAGTGCTGCACTGTTGGGAGTGCCAACTTTCGGATGAGAGATTAAACCAAGGCCCCTTCTGCCTGTTTAAGTGGGCGTAAAAGATCCCACGGCACTATTTGAAAAAGAGCAGGGAGTTCTCCCAGTGTCCTGGCCAACACTCCTCCCTCAAGCAACACCACCAAAAACAGACTAACTGATTATTCATTGCTGTTTGTCGACGTTGCTGTTCCCAAATTACTTGCCACATTTTTTTGCATAATAGTGACTGTACTTACCCAAAGATACCAAACCATTAATTCTAAAGAGCTTTTGGATGTCCTGAGGATGAGACAAGGCGTTATAGAAATTCAGGTATGTGGCACAATAGGCCAGAGAATGATTGTACTTGGTGCTGGGCATTGTGTGATCCAATGGGCTAGGCACTAGCCATTCAACTCTAGGATTGAATGTAGCCCCAACTGACAGGATGGCTTATTTCTGTCTGCTGTCTGTAATGGTCCTGCATGAAACAGCTTTGGCCATTTTCAGCCCAGGGGCCTGAGTTTTATACTAATTGGTGCTAAATTAATCGGAGATGCCACGAGGATGGTTTTTGTGGGGCGTAGACTATGTTGTAGTTGGTGGTCCTCTTCTCGAGTTTATACTCCCTGTTGGGTCAAAGTAGGGGAAGCTTTGCTGTGTATCAAAATGCGCTGTACTGATGTGTGAGTGCTTGATGTTGATACAGGGTGCCTTGGAATGGAACGTGTCTGTTGCCAGCATTTGGATTCCTTCAGAGAGAGTGAGAGAGAGCATGTATGTATGTGTGTGCGCGCACACTATAGGTCTGATTACAACCATCGACTTCACTCTGATAGGCTGAAGCCCAAGTTGTGCCCGTACGACACTGCTCACTTCAAGTACGTACATGTAAAGGTCACTTCTTTGAAGCAACATAATGGACCCCGCAGAGGGCACTCCAAACCCAAGGAGGGGAATTAATGAAGCAAACCTTACATTACTAATTAAACAGATGATTCTCATCTCTTTTGATTTACCTCCTTCAAGCTAGGGTTATTTAGTGAAGTGAATTTTAAAAACTGTGTAGTGTTAAAAGTTTTGACTCTGCAAATCTGGCTGAAAAATGGAGAATTCCATCTTTCAGTAATTTACTTTTGCCAACACACTAGAAGCAGGAAGGGCAGTATCATGTATCACTGCTCTTTCATCTGAGTTTCAATTCAATCCCGGGCCAATTGGATAAAAAGTCTTCTCTTGTTAACTGTAAGGGTCCTGCGTGAAATGAGTTATAATGGTCTCAACCTATCACCCAATCACCATTGGTGGCTGTTTCGGTAATGGGGGTGGTGGGGGGAGGGAAATAGCACTTTCGGGGAGATGTGGGGGAGGGGAAAGCTCTGCTGTGCATCTGGCTCATGTTATATTTGATCTTGGAGTGCTTGATGCTGATTTTCAAAAGTTGGGCGAGTGTTCCATTCTCCAACACTGGCATCAGCTTATCTTGATGAGCATTACAAGTGAAAGAAATATTTGAAGAATATAGATCCTGATCCCGTCGTTGAATGCTTTATATTGAAGGAGAGTGACTGTTATGTAAGCAACCATGGCAGCATTGACCTGAAATGTCTGAATTTTATGAAATGTTTCTCTCTCCACAGATGCTACCTGAGCTGCTGGGTATTTCCAGCATTTTCTGTTTTTATTTCAAATGACCAGCGAATCTGTTTTTTTGGGAGTGTTGGTTGAGGGAGGAATGTTGGCCACGACATTAGGAGAATTCAGTTTTGAAGAAGGGTCCGTACCAGAAACGCTAACATGTCTGTTATTTCCACAGACGCTGACTGACCTGCTTGTGTGTTTGCAACACTTTGTGCTTTTATTTTGTTCGGAGAATTCTGTGCTCTTGGAACTGTGCTGTGGGATGGTTCTCGTCTTTCCTGAACAGACGGACAGGACCTCGGTTTAATATCTCACCTAAACCCTGGCACCTCCTGCAATGCAGCACTCCTTCAGACTGCACGGTGCCTTGTCATCGCAGGGTGTTAATGACCTAAGAACCTCATTGTTAGTCCTTTGGAAGAGAGCTGCAGCCTGGAGTTTAGATTCTGCTCAGGATCCTTTCAGTCAAAGGAAGGAAATCATTTATAACCACTTCTGAGTGGAAGGCTGGTGAAGTGCAATTATCTCACAAAATGCCACGTGAATTGTGTGTCTTTGTGGTGCGTTTCAACAACAACAACAACTTGCATTTATTTAATGGCCCAGAAATTAAAGACGGAGCCTTCCTGCGGGGGTAAGGCTTCCCCGCAATATCTCACTGCGCGCCTGCCTTTTCCTTCCGAGCTCACATGAACTTTAGTTTCAAGGCTGCAGCTGTGCAGTGTGTGCGTATCCCACAGACGCAGTTAATTCGTACGAGCTGTGGGATCACGTGATTCAGTTAGAGCCAATGGCAGCACACCATCTTTCATTCATACGATAGCAAAATACTGCAGATGCTGGAAATCCGAAATAACAACAGAAAACGCTGGAAAAACTCAGCAGGCCAGGCAGCATCCGTAGAGAGAGAAAGAGAGTTGACGTTTCAGGTCGATGACCTTTCATCAGAACTGGGAAGAGCTGGAAATCAAATAGATTTAAGGCCAGGGTAAAGCTGGGAAAAGGGGGAGGGGATAAAGGAACAAAGGAGGAGATGAAGAGACATTAAGAGACATTAAGAGATATGCAAGGCTAGAGGTGGTGTTAATGTGACAGATTAAGGCTGAATGAAGTGTGAAATCCACTGGCAGAATGAAGGACAGCTGCCAGCTTCTAGGAGGAAAAAAAAAAAAAAAAAGGTGGGGGGGACAAATAAAAGGGTGGATAAAATAAAATATAAATGTGATTGGAGCTGAGGTTATGATCTAAAATTGTTGAACTCGATATTGAGTCCAGAGGGCTGTAGCGTGCCTAAACGAAAGATGAGGTGCTGTTCCTCGAGCTTACGCTGAGCTTCCGTGGAACAGTGTAATAGGCCGAGGACGGTGAGGTCAGAGTGGGAGTGAAGCGGTGAATTAAAGTGACAGGCCACCGGGAGCTCGGGGTCCCCCTTACGGACTGAACGGAGGTGTTCCGCAAAGCGGTCACCCAATCTGCGTTTGGTCTCCCCAATGTAGAGGAGTCCACATCGTGAGCAGCGAATACAGTATACTAAATTGCAGGAAGTACAAGTAAATCGCTGTTTCACCTGGAAGGGGTGTTTGGGGCCCTGGACAGTGGGAAGAGGGGAGGTATAAGGGCATGTGTTGCATCTCCTGCGCGTGCACGGGAAGGTGCCGGGCGAAGGGGAAGGGGTGCTGGGGGTGGTAGAGGAGTGGACTAGGGTGTCGCGGAGGGAGCGGTCCCTGCGGAATGCTGAAAGGGGAGGTGAGGGGAAGATGTGTTTGGTGGTGGGATCACGCTGGAGGTGGCGGAAATGGCGGAGGATGATCCGTTGAATGTGGAGGCTGGTGGGGTGAAAGGTGAGGACAAGGGGAACCCTATCGTGGTTCCGGGAGGGAGGGGCAGGGGTGAGGGCAGATGTGCGGGAGATAGAACGGACACGGTCGAGGGCCGTGTCGACCACGGTAGAGGGGAATCCTCGGTTGAGGAAAAAGGAAGACATGTCGGAAGCACTGGTATGGAAGGTGGCATCATCAGAGCAGATGCGGCGGAGACGGAGAAACTGGGAGAATGGAATAGAGTCCTTACAGGAGGCGGGGTGGGAGGAAGTGTAGTCCAGGTAGCTGTGGGAGTCGGTGGGCTTGTAGTGAATGTTAGTCAATAACCTATCCCCAGAGATGGAGATGGAGAAGTCGAGGAAGGGAAGGGAAGAGTCGGAGATGGACCATGTGAAGGTGAGGGAAGGGTGGAAATTGGAAGCATAGTGAATGAAATGTTCTAGTTCAGGGCGAGAGCAGGAGACGGCACCGATACAGTCATCAATGTACCGGAAAAAGAGGTGAGGGAGGGGACCCGAGTAGGACTGGAACAAAGAGTGTTCCACATATCCCACGAAAAGGCAGGCATAGCTGGGACCCATGCGGGTACCCATAGCAACACCTTTAATTTGGAGGAAATGGGTAGAGTCAAAGGAGAAGTTGTTCAATGTGAGAACAAGTTCAGCCAGGCGGAGGAGGGTGGTGGTGGATGGGGACTGGTTGGGCCTCTGTTCAAGGAAGAAGCGGAGCGCCCTCAGGCCATCCTGGTGGGGAATGGAGGTGTAGAGGGATTGTACGTCCATAGTGAAGAGGAGACGGTTGGGGCCGGGAAACTGGAAACTGTTAAAATGGCGGAGGGCATCGGAAGAGTCGCGGATGTAGGTGGGAAGAGACTGGACAAGGGGAGAAAAAATAGAGTCGAGATAGGAAGAGATAAGTTCCGTGGGGCAAGAACAGGCTGAAACGATGGGTCTACCGGGGCAGTCCTGTTTGTGGATCTTGGGAAGGAGGTAGAAGCGGGCTGTGCGGGGTTGGGGAACTATGAGGTTGGCGGCCGTGGGGGGAAGATCTCCAGAGGAGATGAGGTCAGTGACAGTCTTGGACACGGTGGCTTGATGTTCGGTAGTGGGGTCATGGTCCAGGTGGAGGTAGGAGGAGGTGTCAGAGAGTTGGCGTTCAACTTCCGCTAGGTAGAGGTCGGTTCGCCAAACAACAACAGCGCCACCCTTGTCAGCAGGTTTAATGACAATGTCAGGGTTGGATCGGAGAGAATGGAGTGCTGCAAGTTCAGAGGGAGGTAGGTTGGAGTGAGTGAGGGGAGCAGAGAAATTGAGCTGGCCGATGTCACGGCGGCAGTTAGCAATGAAAAGATCAAGAGAGGGTAAGGGGCCAGAGGGAGGGGTCCAGGTGGAACGAGAATTCTGAAAGCGGGAGAAAGGGTCAGCCGTGCGGGGGGAAGACTCCTGGCCAGAGAAGTGGGCACGGAGACGGAGGCGGCGGAAAAAGAGCTCAGCATCGTGCCGAGCTCGAAATTCATTGAGATGGGGGCGTAAGGGGATGAAGCTCAGGCCTTTGCTGAGGACTGATCGTTCGGAGTCAGAGAGGGGAAGGTCAGAGGGGATAGTGAAAACGCGGCAGGGGGTGAGATTGGGAGAAGGGGGGTCAGAGGAAAGTGAAGGGGAAGAAGGTTCCGGAGGGGCTTTAGTGTCCAAGAGTTGTTGAAGCTTGCGATCCTTGACATCGGAAAGGAAGAAGAAAAGTTTTTTGTTGAAGCGTCGGATGAGTCTAAGGATGAAATGGAACTGTGGACCCGGACAGCTTTGAGATAGAGTGCGTCGGTGCTGCTGAAGAGAGATGTCGAGAGTGTTCATGTGGCGCCGCATGGCATTGAGCGTGGATCTCAAGATGCGGCGAGAGCAGTAGTTCGAGGAACGATGAATATCTTGGAGATATTTGTAATCCTGGGTGGATCCGAAACACGAAGGGTGGAAGTTTAGTTGGAATCCACGTGGGATAAGTCGGAACCGGAGACAGTTGCTGAGGAAAGTAATGTGGCTGTGAAACCGAGTCTTGGCAGATACCTGATCAAACACGAGAAGGGAAACTGAAATCAATGAAGATGAACAAGGTTGAAGAGCCAAACGGAAATCCCGTCGAAGAGAAGAGCAGAACTTCTTCAAGGTAGGCATTCCAAGAAGAGAGGTGGCAGTGAACCAAACACTAATACGATAGCAAAATACTGCAGATGCTGGAAATCCGAAATAACAACAGAAAACGCTGGAAAAACTCAGCAGGCCAGGCAGCATCCGTAGAGAGAGAAAGAGAGTTGACGTTTCAGGTCGATGACCTTTCATCAGAACTGGGAAGAGCTGGAAATCAAATAGATTTAAGGCCAGGGTAAAGCTGGGAAAAGGGGGAGGGGATAAAGGAACAAAGGAGGAGATGAAGAGACATTAAGAGACATTAAGAGATATGCAAGGCTAGAGGTGGTGTTAATGTGACAGATTAAGGCTGAATGAAGTGTGAAATCCACTGGCAGAATGAAGGACAGCTGCCAGCTTCTAGGAGGAAAAAAAAAAAAAAAAAAAAGGTGGGGGGGACAAATAAAAGGGTGGATAAAATAAAATATAAATGTGATTGGAGCTGAGGTTATGATCTAAAATTGTTGAACTCGATATTGAGTCCAGAGGGCTGTAGCGTGCCTAAACGAAAGATGAGGTGCTGTTCCTCGAGCTTACGCTGAGCTTCCGTGGAACAGTGTAATAGGCCGAGGACGGTGAGGTCAGAGTGGGAGTGAAGCGGTGAATTAAAGTGACAGGCCACCGGGAGCTCGGGGTCCCCCTTACGGACTGAACGGAGGTGTTCCGCAAAGCGGTCACCCAATCTGCGTTTGGTCTCCCCAATGTAGAGGAGTCCACATCGTGAGCAGCGAATACAGTATACTAAATTGCAGGAAGTACAAGTAAATCGCTGTTTCACCTGGAAGGGGTGTTTGGGGCCCTGGACAGTGGGAAGAGGGGAGGTATAAGGGCATGTGTTGCATCTCCTGCGCGTGCACGGGAAGGTGCCGGGCGAAGGGGAAGGGGTGCTGGGGGTGGTAGAGGAGTGGACTAGGGTGTCGCGGAGGGAGCGGTCCCTGCGGAATGCTGAAAGGGGAGGTGAGGGGAAGATGTGTTTGGTGGTGGGATCACGCTGGAGGTGGCGGAAATGGCGGAGGATGATCCGTTGAATGTGGAGGCTGGTGGGGTGAAAGGTGAGGACAAGGGGAACCCTATCGTGGTTCCGGGAGGGAGGGGCAGGGGTGAGGGCAGATGTGCGGGAGATAGAACGGACACGGTCGAGGGCCGTGTCGACCACGGTAGAGGGGAATCCTCGGTTGAGGAAAAAGGAAGACATGTCGGAAGCACTGGTATGGAAGGTGGCATCATCAGAGCAGATGCGGCGGAGACGGAGAAACTGGGAGAATGGAATAGAGTCCTTACAGGAGGCGGGGTGGGAGGAAGTGTAGTCCAGGTAGCTGTGGGAGTCGGTGGGCTTGTAGTGAATGTTAGTCAATAACCTATCCCCAGAGATGGAGATGGAGAAGTCGAGGAAGGGAAGGGAAGAGTCGGAGATGGACCATGTGAAGGTGAGGGAAGGGTGGAAATTGGAAGCATAGTGAATGAAATGTTCTAGTTCAGGGCGAGAGCAGGAGACGGCACCGATACAGTCATCAATGTACCGGAAAAAGAGGTGAGGGAGGGGACCCGAGTAGGACTGGAACAAAGAGTGTTCCACATATCCCACGAAAAGGCAGGCATAGCTGGGACCCATGCGGGTACCCATAGCAACACCTTTAATTTGGAGGAAATGGGTAGAGTCAAAGGAGAAGTTGTTCAATGTGAGAACAAGTTCAGCCAGGCGGAGGAGGGTGGTGGTGGATGGGGACTGGTTGGGCCTCTGTTCAAGGAAGAAGCGGAGCGCCCTCAGGCCATCCTGGTGGGGAATGGAGGTGTAGAGGGATTGTACGTCCATAGTGAAGAGGAGACGGTTGGGGCCGGGAAACTGGAAACTGTTAAAATGGCGGAGGGCATCGGAAGAGTCGCGGATGTAGGTGGGAAGAGACTGGACAAGGGGAGAAAAAATAGAGTCGAGATAGGAAGAGATAAGTTCCGTGGGGCAAGAACAGGCTGAAACGATGGGTCTACCGGGGCAGTCCTGTTTGTGGATCTTGGGAAGGAGGTAGAAGCGGGCTGTGCGGGGTTGGGGAACTATGAGGTTGGCGGCCGTGGGGGGAAGATCTCCAGAGGAGATGAGGTCAGTGACAGTCTTGGACACGGTGGCTTGATGTTCGGTAGTGGGGTCATGGTCCAGGTGGAGGTAGGAGGAGGTGTCAGAGAGTTGGCGTTCAACTTCCGCTAGGTAGAGGTCGGTTCGCCAAACAACAACAGCGCCACCCTTTCATTCATAGTTTTGACAGCAAGGGCTGTGAAAGCTATGAATCTATACCCCCCCAAAAGAACAGCTAAACCTCAATTAAATTTAAAAAAAACCATCACATTAATAAAATAAGTATAGTTTATTAAATTAACCACTTTAAACAAAAAATTAAATTTTTGAAAAAATTTAAAATCTTTTTAAAAGTTATAAAAATAAACTTACCTTTCTTTAAAGTCTCTAAAAAAGATATACCTGTTGAAAAAAATTTAAAATAATACTTAATTAACTACTTACCTTGTTAAAAGAGGGTCTTACGCCTCCTTTCTTTATGTGCAAAATCTTCCATGCTTACCTGCGCGTTCAAAGCACTAAGTCCACTGCGTGCGCGCAGCCTGTAGCGCGCACGCGGTTCACTTAGGAACCGCCCCCTTTTGAGTTCACAAAATGCCGGTTTTCAGCGCATGCGCAGTGCATGCAGAAAACCGGCAATTGGAGACAGAATACGCGAGAGTACACAGTGCGTACTCTCGCGTACTGAAACTAATTTTTGGGCCATTGTCTTTAACGTAGTAAAACGGCCCAAGGCGCTTCACAGGAGCGTTATCAAACAAAATTTGACACCGAGCCACATAGGAGATATTAGGACAAGTGAGAGGTAGGTTTTAAGGAGCGTCTTAAAGGAGGAAAGAGAGGCGGAGAGGTTTAGGGAGGGAATTCCAGAGCTTGGGTTTCAGTACAGGTTTGTTTCCTGCCACTACGTGGTAATGGTCTGTGGACATTGTAGTTCAGCGCGACATTTATTCAGTGCAGTAGGGCCATCGTTATCTGCAATAATGGAAATCTCCCTTCCACGCCCCCCGACCTTCCTTCCACGGGAGGTGTGGATCATGGTAATTGACAAGTGATCAGAGTGGCCAAATTTTGGGTTTACTTGTGTGGATCATCCATATTCAGGGCAACAGCGATAAGACGAGTACAACACCAATAACTGATGGGTGGTAAGTATATTGAATTTTTGCAGTCCCTGTTGAGTTCTGAGTAGGTGTAGCAGAAAACTAGCTGCACATTGTCAGTCTTACTGAAAGAGTTCTTTAGAAAGGCGGATGTGGGAAGTAGAAATATTTTGCACTGCTGCAGTGGGGAAAGAGGTGCTCTTTGAGATTGGCTTCGGCCACAGCTCGTCCTTGCGCCCTGAGGTTGATTTATACCAGGTAGGAGGAGATTAGCGGACCGTGCAACAAGGAGGTGGGACTTTGTCCTAGAGCTAATTGGAGCGTAAATAGGTGATCTGCTGTACAGTGTTACTCTGTAGCTTTTTGTCAGTCTGTCTACAAATGATGTCTAGGTTCCAATTCGATTCACTCCACGTGATATCAAGAAACAGCTGAGCGCACTAGATACAGCAAAAAGGCTATCGTGCTGAAGACTTGTGCTCCAGAACTACCCGTGCCTCTAGCCAAGCTGTTCCAGTACAGCTACAACACTCGCATCTATCCGACAAAGTGGAAAACTGCCCACCAGGTATGTCCTGTCCACAAAAAGCAGGACAAATCCAATCCGGCCAATTATCACCCCATCAGCCTACTCTCAATCATCAGCAAAGTGATGGAAGGTGTCGTCGACAGTGCTATCAAGCAGCATTTACTCACTAATAACCTGCTCACCGATGCCCAGTTTGGGTTCCGCCAGGACCACTCGGCTCCAGACCTCATTACAGCCTTGGTCCAAACATGGGCAAAAGAGCCGAATTTCAGAGGTGAGGTGAGAGTGACTGCCCTTGACATCAAGGCAGCATTTGACCGAGTGTGGCATCAAGGAGCCCTTGTAATTTTGAAGTCGATGGTAATCAGGGAGAAAACTCTCCACTGGCTGGAGTCAAACCTAGCACAAAGGAAGATAGTTGTGGTTGTTGGAGGTCAATCATCTCAGCCCCAGGACATCGCTGCAGGAGTTCCTCAGGGCAGTGTCCTGGGCCCAACCATCTTCAGCTGCTTCATCAATGACCTTCCCCCCATCATAAGGTCAGAAATGGGAATGTTCCCTGATGATTGCACAGTGTTCAGTTCTATTCGCAATTCCTCAGATAATGAAGCAGTCTATGCCCGCATGCAGCAAGACCTGGACAACATTCAGGCTTGGGCTGATAAGTGACAAGTAACATTCGTGCCACACAAGTACCAGGCAATAGCCATCTCCAACAAGAGAAAGCCTAACCACATCCCCATGACATTCAATGGCATTACCATCGTCAAATCCCCCACCATCAACATCCTGGGGGTTATCATTGATCAGAATCTTAACTGGACCAGCCACAAGAGCAGGTAGAGGCTGGGTATTCTGCGATGAGTGTCTCACTTCCTGACTCGCTAGGCTTTTCCACCACCTACAAGGCACAAGTCAGGAGTGTGATGGAACACTCCACTTGCCTGGATGAGTGCAGCTCCAACAACACTGAAGAAGCTCGACACCATCCAGGACAAAGCAGCCCGCTTGATTGGCACCTCATCCACCACCTGAAACATTCACTCCCTCCACCACCGGCGTACCGTGGCTGCAGTGTGTACCATCTACAAGATGCACTGCAGCAACTTGCCAAGGATTCTTTGACAGCACCTCGCAAGCCCGTGACCTCTACCACCTAGAAGGACAAGGGCAGCAGGCGCATGGGAACACCACCACCTCCAAGTTCCCCTCCAAATCACACACTATCCTGACTTGGAAATATATCACTGTTCCTTCATCGTCGTTGGGTCAAAATCCTGGAACTCCCTCCCTAACAGCACTGTGGGAGTACCTTCACCACATGGACTGCAGCGGTTCAAGAAGGCGGCTCACCACCACCTCCTCAAGGGCAATTAGGGATGGGCAATAAATGCTGGCCTTGCCAGTGACGCCCACATCCTGTGAATGAAAAAAAAACATCATCTGCTACCATGGCATTGGAGAATTGAAATTCCTGTGGCTTCATTATGGGGCTTCCCATATTTGTACATTGCCAAAGAACAGAAAGATTATCCACTCATCGAGTCCGTGATCTTGGGTGTGCTGTGAAGAAAGGGAAAGCATGGAGGTCAGATATTTCCCTACAAGGAAGGAAAGCAGAAGAGCATTAAGAAGTCCCATAAGTCGAGGTTCCAAACTGCAGCCTGTGGGCTACGTGCCGGGCGCAATGCTACCCTATAACAGTGTTCAGTTCTCATTTGCTGGTTTGACCTAGCTGTGGGCCTGGAGGCTTGTTATCTCATTGGTGCATCAATCACAACACCAAGATCTGTTTTCATCAGCAACTGGAGTTACATGCATATTAATGGGAGCATGGATTTAACCAATACACAAGGCCCCTGAGGCTCTCTGGTGCGTAGCTATGTTAAACCATGGAAGACACAAAGCTTGGGCGGCCTAGTCGTGGAACACCATTGGGAAAGGTTTATCTACAGTGGTCTTCTGGGCCAAAGCCAGACAAGGGGAAAGGTTTTGGAAGTGGGATGGGGACTTCCACATCGCTGAGCGTGAAACACAGCTGCTAACCGACAGTGCGGTTTTTAAAAGGTGGCGTTAAAAACCGTACTCGCTGGGCGAGCAACCCCAACAGGAAGCTGTTTACTTCAAAACTCTGTGTGGTGTGCTCGCTTGAGGCCTAACGCTCGGCCGGAATTAGTACATGGCAAGAAGGAATAAGAGTAATATATATTTTTTTAATTTAAATTTATGCTCATCAGTGTTGGTGTTGGGAAATGGAAGTGGTTTCTGTTTGACATTTGGTGTTTGCATCAAGCACTTCCTGGTCAGGCACAGCACAGAACAGGTGGAGAGTAAAGCTGCCCCAACAATGTGCCTGAACCCAATCCGCAAGAGCGCCGCCTACTGCACCAGTGTAAATCTTTCAGGCTTTCTAAGGAGCATGCGCGGTAAGATTGCCAATTTGTGGCTAGTTTTATGCTAGAAACTTAGGGGGCGATTTTGCCAGCCCTGGGGAGGCGGGACTGCCGGGAAAATGGCTGAATTTGGGGGCGGGTGGCCAATCTGCCCCCAACCCGCCTCCATGCCATCTTGCCAGGAGGCGGGTAGCCGTCCCGCGCCGGGTCCCGTCTCTTTGGAGGTGGGAAGGGATTAAAGCCTATTAACTGCCTGTTAACGGTAGTTAACAGGCAGAAAATAGGATTATCCCCTTTTTGCCCTCACAAGTGCGGGCTTCCCGAAGGCTCCGAACCCCGCCAGGTCAGCGAGGTGAGTAGTGGGTCTGCGGGGGTCGGGGGTGCAAAAGTGTGGTGTGAAGGTAAGTGATGGGTGCAAGTGTGGAGAGGTGAGTATCTGAGGTAAGTGCAAAGTGTTAGCAAAAGTGTACTTACCTTTGTTTCTCCCTGCAGGCTTCAGTCGGTTTGTATGCGGAGAGTCTCAGACCTCCGTGTTGAAGATGACAGATGGCCGTTGCAATCTCAGATGCAACAACCATCTCATTTCTGTAAAAGAAAGAAGTTTGATGAGGTCTTGAATTCAAGACCTCATCGAACTACAGAGAATGTCAGTGTTTGACAGCTTCACAGAGCTGTCAAGCGATGACAATTCATCCGTCAAAAATTACGTTGACGTTCTCTGCAACCGGCTTTCCCTTAATTGGCCTGCTAAGCCCGCTGGGTGGGCTTAACAAGGTCAATTAAGGGAAAATAGCGTGGGTTGGCCACAAATCGATGGAGGTGGGACATCGACCCGCCAAGCAGCAGTCCCGCCTCCAACGCGCCCCCATTGACAAAATCGCCCCCATAGTTGGAGCTGGAAAAACTCATTTCACTTAACATCCTTGTAGCAAAGGAAAGAGAGGGGAGACCCCCCCCCCTGGCCCTGCCATACCACTCTCAATCAATCTGGATTCAACTTCTGGTCCAAAGGTGAAAGAGGAATAAGTTGACTCACTGACATTCTGGTTTCTTTATACCAGTGGCAGAATTGCAGACCTGGGTCTTCCTTGGGTCTGTCAGCTTTCTCCTTAGAGCAGAGAAGGTTAAGGAGAGATTTGATAGAGGTGTTCAAAATCATGAAGGGTTTTGATAGAGTAACTAAGGAGAAACTTTCCAGTGGCGAGAGGGTCGGTAACCAGAGGACACAGATTGAAGGTAATTGGCAAAAGAACCAAAGGGGAGATGAGGAAACAATTTTACAAGTTGTTGTGATCTGGAACGCGCTGCCTGAAAGGACTGTGGAAGCAGATTCAATAGTAACTTTCAAAAGGGGATTGGATATATACTTAGAAGTGGGAATATTTGCAGGGATATGGGGAAAGAGCAGGGGAATGGGACTCATTGGACGGCTCTTTCAAAGAGCTGGCAAAGGCTGTATCATTGTATGAGTCTAAATGTGCTAAGTCCGGCTTTTCTTGATGAGATCAAAATGAGTAATCATTGATTTGCAAGAGTTGGGTAGTTTGAGTTTGTGGCAGGTTTGCTGTCACTATCTTTGGGGAAAAGTATAATTTTGGAATAGTCTCTGCCAGTGCAAATCTCCGCCCACTCAATGAAACTTCAACAGGCCTGAGGGAGATTGGCGGAAGATTTCAAATATAAAAACAGGAGGGCGGGGATAATTTTCAGCTCACCCTCCCAAAAACCTGAACTGGTATCTAGCCAGTAATCAACAGTTTGCAGATGTGGAGGCCTGTAAAGTGCAAACAGCTGGGGCAGTAACTACGACGACGTGTTATCAGTATTCCAGTGGTGTCATTCTGGTGCCAATTAAACAGAGAAAATGGCTCCTTCCAGGTCTCCGACTCCATCCTGTTTACTCCCGAGTTTCATGCAAAGCGGAGGTGAATAGTTGAATTTGAGCTCGTTAAGTGTGTTCAATCACCAAAATATTTACCAAGCAGCCATCGCTGATGCTCAGGCGAGTGGTTGTGTTAATGCTGCCAAGCAGTTACAGTAGTGTTTTATTTGGGGGGCGGGGTGAATAAAAGGCAATGGAATGGAAAATAGTCATTATCTTTCCCCATCCCCCACCATTTGGTTTTTATGTTGGACTGGGGATTGCCTCTGCCTCTGCCACACTGCAGTCAGCAACTGAGCATCAGCATGTAGAAATTTCATACTAGTATTTGAGGAGATGGAAGGCTTCAGCAGAAAAGAGCTGTTTTCTGTGCATTTATCGCTATTTGTTTAAAGAGTACCAAAGCAAGGATGTTATGCTGAACCTTTGTAAATCACTGGTTGGGCCCCAGCTGGAGTATTGTGTCCAATTTTGGGCTCCACACTTGAGGAAGGAGGTGAAGGCCTTGGAGAGGGTGCAGAGGAGCTTTGCGAGAATTATACCGGGGATGAGGGACTCTAGTTATGTGGAGGGGGTAGAGAAGCTGGGATTGTTCTCCTTAGAGCAGAGAAGATTATGGGGAGATACAATCGAGGTGTTCAAAATCACGAAGGGTTTTGATAGAGCAAATAAGGAGAAACTGTTTCTAGTGGCAGAAGGGTCGGTAACCGGAGGATGCAGATTTAAGGTAATTGGCAAAAGAACCAGAGGGGAGATGAGAATTTTTTTTTAAACTCAGCGAGTTATGATCTGGAATGCACTGCCTGAAAAGGCAGTGGAAGCAGATTCAATAGTAACTTTCCAGAGGGAAATTGGATAAATACTTAGTGGGAAAATTTTCAGGGCTACGGTGAAAGAGCAGGGGAGTGGGACTAATTGGAGAGCTCTTTCAAAGAGCCGACACAGGCACACTGGGCTGAATGGCCTGTGGTATATCATTCTAGGATTCTAAGGCACTTGAACCATTATGTAAAGGACCAGGAAGAGAGAAAGTGAAGCAAAAAGAAAGGCAAGCAAAAGACACTAGACAAATGAGATAGACGGCTCACAGATGAGAAAGACACAAGAAGCCGACAAACACCAGAGAAAGAATGCAAGCGAGTGATGTACAAAGAAACGAGTGAGTAGAAGGTAAAGATGAGATTTTCTTAGGCACGATTTGAAACCAGGGGGGGAGAAATTCAGTTTAGCCCCATTTGGGGCGCAATTATCGGCCGGGCGCAAAGATTAGCGCCTGGCGCTAATTATCGCCACCGACTGCAAACTTGACTTTTATCGCCCCTGGAGGTGATTGGAGCACTAAATCAGGCGCTTCACACCTGTCTTAAGGCGCAAAGGCCGAGGAGCGAGGCGCTACCTCAGAGCGCTGGCGAAGCTCATGTAATGTCAGTCAGCAATGGAACACACACACAATGGCACGGGCCAGTTCTTAAAGGGGCTGGTTAATCTTGCTTTCCATCCACATCCTGCTCATTGCAGCCTTGAATCTCGGCCTGGAGAGACCTGTACATCAAATCTGCTGGAAAGAACAATGGAGAGTACCAGGCAAAGAGCTCAGAGTGCAGCCCCCACAGTCTCTTCTAAATCGATACAAGGAATGGCAAATCAAAATGAACCTGCAAAGTGCTGCTCAGTACCCAAAACTCCTTCACACAACGTTGAATCTCTCCAGAAGTCTCTCTCTCTCTCTCTCTCTCAGAATGCGCAGTTCAAAAATGGCACCAACAATAAAAGGCAGGAAGCGCTTACCTTTAAATAGCGCTCCCCCTTTCCCTTCATGACTGCAGAACGCTCCCCTCAACCTGTCGTTGCTAGCGTCAGGCGGTAAGGCAGGGGGCGCCACTCAATATCCGCTCTGGGGCGTTGCGCACTCGACTGACGTCACGATCTGCCGACGCAGGAGATCGTGGTGGTAGTGTTTAGCGCCGCCTGCAAAATGTCTAGTTAATTTCGCGAGCGGCGCAAACTTCGCCGCGCCTGGGCGCTAGATGCTTTGCGCCCCATTAGCGCCCTCTTAAGGCGCTAACGGGAGGCGCAACCAACTGAATTTTTCCCCCTAGGAGTTTAGGGCACGAACCAGTTTTATGGAGAGTCTAAAATGCTGTTTATGTGAATGGTGCAGGACAACTTGGTTGCAGCAACTTTAGACATGAACTGAAACGAAGAAGAGGAAGCAAGACAGTCATTTTGTGCTGGGTACTTCTGACCTGGAGCTTAAAACATAGAAGCGTTTTTCCATTCTGCCTAGTTCCTTTACCAAACAACAATTCTGACGAAAGGTCATCGACTTGAAACGTTAACTCTGTTTCTCTCTTCACAGATGCTGCCTGACCTGCTGAGTATTTCCAGCATTTTCTGTTTTTATTTCAGATTTCCAGCATCTGCAGTATTTTCTTTTTGAACAATCAAGGATTGATTGACCAGAAGTTCAGGTTCCTTAACAATTAGACTTGGCTTTAAAGGGACACAGCTCGGGTTCTGAAGAATGTTAGGAATTAAATAGAATGCAGTGGTGGCTGCAGAAAATCTACTTCCCCAGTCTTTTGTGGGAGCTCCCACTCCATTCCCACAAAATCCAGGCTGACACTCCAGTGCAGTGCTGAGGGGGTGCGGCATTGCCAGAGGTGCCGTCTTTCGGATGAGACGTTAAACCGAGGCCCCGTCTGCTCCCTCAGGTGGACGTAAAAGATCCCATTGCACAATTTCAAAGAAGAGCAGGGGAATTATCCCCGGTGTCTTGGGGCCAATATTTATCCCACAATCAACATCACTAAAACAGATTACCTGGTCATCAACACATTGCTGTTTGTGGGAGCTTGCTGTGCGCAAATTAGCTGCCGCGTTTCCCACATTACAACAGTGACGGCACTTCCAAAAAGTACTTCATTAGCCGTAAAGTGCTTTGGGACTTCCTGTGGTCGTGAAAGGCGCTATATAAATCCAAGTTTTTTTTTTTGAAAGACTCGTACATTAGATTATTCTGTTCTGTTAATAAATAATCTCAGCTGCTGTCTTTTTTTACATTTTCTATGGCTGCAAATGGATTTATTGTGTGTTCAATTGGGGTTTCAGCACGATAAAGGTTAAATAGATCAACTCGTTTGGGGTGGGGTGAAGTGCTTTATGCAGAAGTGCAGCCAATTTATTGGCTGTTCTACAGGGTTACTGTGAAAGCCCATCTCCACTTCTGGTCTCTGTTTGTGCAGTAGATGGCGCCAAGTGTATAGCCTGTTAGTCTTGGCAGCAAAGTACTAACGAAAAAAGTCCGAAAATACTAACAAACTGGGGGAGGTGAGGGGTGACTGAGAGGGAGAGCGAGCGAGGAGAGCAATTACATGAACAAAAGAAAGAAAATGGTAAAATAATAGCAAATGAATAAGGAAGAACGCTGACTAATGAAAGGGGGGGGAAAGGACAATAGCCAGAAAAATTGGGTAAGAAAAGGAGAAAATCAAGCAACAGTGAAAAATTGGGGAAGTGGGAAGGAAATCTGAAGGGTACCCACAGCAAATGAAGGAATGCTCCTGTCAGAGGCGTGTTAATGTGTGGAAAAAACAACTAACAAGTAGTTGATTTTGGGACTGCAGTTAATGTCAGCATTCATTTTGACACAGACTTCCTCCCACATGGTCTTCCTCTTCCCTACTGTCCCACTCCGTGTTGAAATTAGGCTCCTTGCATTGTTTCCTACTCGTAACTCATTCTTTCCCTCTTTCGCGCTCTCCTTTTTCCTTCTTTCTCTCTTTCTCTTGTTTCTTTCCCTCTTTCTCTCTCCTTTCTGTCTTTTGTTCTGTAGATGCATTTAAGGGGAAGCTAGATAAACTCACGAGGGAGAAAGGAATAGAAGGATATGTTGATAGGGTTAGATGAAGAAGGGTGGGAGGAGGCTTGTGTGGTGCATGGACCTGTTTGACCAAATGGGCTGTTTCTGTGCTGTAAGTACGATGTAATACGTGAGGGTACCTGCTATACAACGACAATGTGCATTTACATAGCGCCTTTGATGTAGTAAAATGCCCCAAGGTGCTTCACAGGAGCGATTATCTCACAAAATTTGACACCGAGCCACATAGATGGATACTAGAACAGGTGACCAAAAGCTTGGCCAAAGAGGTAGGATTTAAGGAACGTCTTAAAGGAGCATAGAGAGGTGGAGAAGGTCAGGGAGAGAGTTCCAGAGCTTCAGGCCTAGGCAGCTGAAGGCACAGCGCCAATCGAGGCGTGGCCGGACTGAGAGCCAATGTAGGTCAGCAAGCACAGGGATGATTGGTGAACAGGACTTGGTGTGAGTTAGGATACGAGTAGCAGTGTTTTGGATAAGCTCAAGCTTACGGAGGGTGGAAGGTGGTATTAACTTTGTAAAATTTACACAGATTTGGAGCAAGATGCCTGCGAGACGGAATCAGTGGACCACTCTTCTACGCAGAACAACTGCAAGAATAATAAAGTTCCTGGTTCTACACATCCTACTGAATCAGTAAGTACTATATTCAGAGAGGTGAATTCTGGAGCGGTGGGTTGTTAATCTTTGGAACTGTTTGCATCAAAAGGCAACAATTCATAGAATGATTCAGCACAGAAGAGGTCATTCGGCCCATCGTGCCGGTGATGGCTCTTTGAAAGAGCTCTCCAATTGGACCCGTACCCATGCTCTTTCCCTATAGCCCTGCAAATTTTTCCCCTTCAAGTATTTATCCAATTCTCTTTTGAAAGTTATTGTAACAACTCTGTGTAAAAAGTTTCACCTCCTCTTGCTTCCGGTTCATTTGCCAGTTATCTTCAATCTGTGTCCTCTGGTTACCGACCCTTCTGCCACTGGAAACAGTTTCTCCTCATTTACTCTTATTAAAACCGCTCATGATTTTGAACACCTCTGTCGAATCTCCCCTTAACCCCCTCTCCTTTGACTCCACTCACTTCCTCCAAATTAAAGGTGTTGCTATGGGAACCCGCATGGGTCCCAGCTATGCCTGCCTTTTCGTGGGATATGTGGAACATTCTTTGTTCCAGTACTACTCAGGTCCCCTCCCTCACCTCTTTTTCCGGTACATTGATGACTGTATCAGTGCCGTTTCCTGCTCTCGCCCTGAACTAGAAAATTTAATTCACTTTGTTCCAATTTCCACCCTTCCCTCACCTTCACATGGTCCATCTCCGACTTTTCCCTTCCCTTCCTCGACTTCTCTGCCTCCATCTCTGGGGATAGGCTATTGACAAACATTCACTATAAGCCCACTGACTCCCACAGCTACCTGGACTACACTTCCTCCCATCCCGCCTCCTGTAAGGACTCTATTCCATTCTCCCAGTTTCTTTGTCTCCGCCGCATCTGCTCTGACGATGCCACCTTCCATAGTAGTGCTTCTGACATGTCTTCCTTTTTCCTCAACCGAGGATTCTCCTCTACCGTGGTTGGCATGGCCCTCGACTGTGTCCGTTCTATCTCCCGCACTTCTGCTCTCACCCCTTCCCCTCTCTCCCGGAACCATGATAGGGTTCCCCTTGTCCTTACCTTTCACCCCACCAGCCTCCACATTCAACGGATCATTTTCCGCCACCTCCAGCGTGATCCCACCACCAAACACATCTTCCCCTCACCTCCCCTTTCAGCATTCTGAAGGGACCGCTACCTCCACGACACCCTGGTCCACTCCTCTATCAACCCCAACACCCCTTCGTCTTTGCCCGGCACCTTCCTGTGCAAGCGCAGGAGATGCAACACCTGCCCTTTTAACTCCTCCCTTCCCACTGTCCAGGGCCCCAAACACTCCTTCCAGGTGAAACAGTGATTTACTTGTACTTCCTGCAATTTAGTATACTGTATTCGCTGCTCACGATGCGGTCTAATCTACATTGGGGAGACCAAACGCAAATTGGGTGACTGCTTTGTGGAACACCTCTTTTCAGTCCGTTAGAAACATAGAAGATAGGAGCAGGAGTAGGCCATTCGGCTCCTCGAGCCTGTTCCGCCATTTAATGAGATCATGGCTGATCATCCAAATTCAGTACCCTGTCCCTGCTTTCTCCCCATATCCCTTGATCCCTTTAGCCTTCAGAAATATATCTAACTCCTTCTTGAATATATTTAATGAATTGGCCTCAACTGCCTTGTGTAGTAGAGAATTCCACAGGTTCACCACTCTCTGGGTGAAGAAGTTCCTCCTCATCTCAGTCCTAAATGGCTTACCCCTTATCCTTAGACTGTGACCCCTGGTTCTGGACTCCCCCGCCATCGGGAACATCCTTCCTGCATCTAGTCTGTCTAGTCCTGTTCGAATTTTATAAGTTTCAATGAGATCCCCTCTCATTCTTCTAAACTCTAACAAATATAAGCCTAATCGACCCAATCTCTCCTCATACGTCATTCCTGCCATCCCAGATATCAGTCTGGTGAATCTTCGCTGCACTCTCTCCATGGCAAGAACATCCTTCCTCAGATAAGGTGACCAAAACTGCACACATTACTCAAGGTGTGGTCTCACCAAGGCCCTGTACAACTGCAGCAAGACATCCTTGCTCCTGTACTCGAATCCTCTCGCTATGAAGGCCAACATACCATTTGCCTTCTTAACCGCCTGCTGCACCTGCATGCTTACCTTCAGCGACTGGTGCACAAGGACACCCAGGTCTCGTTGCACTTCCCCTTTTCCCAATCTATTGCCGTTCAGATAATAATCTGCCTTCCTGTTTTTGCCACCAAAGTGGATAACCTCGAATTTATCCACATTATACAGCATCTGCCATGCATCTGCCCAATCACCCAACCTGTCCAAATCATACTGGAGTTTCTCTGCATCCTCCTCACAGCACACACGCCCACCCAGCTTTGTGTCGTCTGCAAACATGGAGATATTACATCTAGTTCCCTCGTCTAGATCATTAATATATATTGTGAATAGCTGGGGTCCTAGCACCGATCCCTGCGGTACCCCACTAGTCACTGCCTGCCACTCGGAAAAAGACCCGTTTATTCCAACTCTTTGCTTCCTGTCTGCCAATCAGTTTTCTATCCAAGACAGTACCTTACCCCCAATCCCGAGTGCTTTAACTTTGCACACTCATGTCTTATGTGGGACCTTATCAAAAGCCTTCTGAAAGTCCAAATACACCACATCCACTGGTTCTCCCTTTTCTATTCTACCAGTTACATCCTCAAAAAATTCCAGGATGAGGGTGACCCCGAGCTTCCGGTCGCCTGTCACTTTAATTCTCCGCTCCACTCCCACTCAGACCTCACCGTCCTCAGCCTCTTACACTGTTCCAATGAAGCTCAACGTAAGCTCGAGGAACAGTACCTCATCTTTCGATTAGGCACTTTACAGCTTTCTGGACTCAACATCGAGTTCAACAATTTCAGACCATAACCTCTGACCCTATCTTTTTTTTCTTTTTTTTTCTCTCTCTCACATGGCAGCTGTCGATCATTCTGCCATCGCCATTTACACTTCATCTAGAGTCATCTTTTGTTTCTTAACTTGTCCCATTACCATCTCCTTTTGCCTTGCACCATCATCCCTTTTGTCTCTTAATCTCTCCTGCCTTCCATCCTATCACAGACCGTCCCTTTTGTTCTTTCCTCCCCTCCCCCCTCTCCCTGCCCCTACACTTGCTTAAAAACCTGTTCCATCTCCAACTTTTTCCAGTTCTGACGAAGGGTCATCGACCTGAAACGTTAACTCTGTTTCTCTCTCCACAGATGCTGCCTGACCTGCTGAGTATTTCCAGCATTTTCTGTTTTTACTCCCCTTAACCTTCTCTGCTCTGAAGGCAACAATCCCAGCTTCACTCGTCTTTCCACATAACTGAAGTCCCTCATCCCTGGTACCATTCTGGTTAAGCTGACTATTGAGTAGAGGTGTCGGAGCAATGCTTAGGTCCTGGTGTTTGATCAATTCACACAAATTTGAGCCATTTGTAGAATGAATTTTTATAAATCTGTGATCCGTGTGTTGTAGATATATTGATTATTATAGACCCAGTAAGGGAGAAAGCTGAAGCCTGGATTTCAATCAGAGTCTATTGATTTTGATTGTCAGTGCTGAGCTGGCTGGCTTCAGCCAGTGTGGCTAACGGGCTGTAATTGACCTCAGTGCCCTTGGATTGGAGAGGAGCCGAAATCAGTCAGGTTTTCTCCTGATTGTGCTTGAAACATAGAAACATAGAAGATAGGAGCAGGAGTAGGCCATTCGGCCCCTCGAGCCTGCTCCGCCATTCAATGCGATCATGGCTGATCATCCAAATTCAGTACCCTGTCCCTGCTTTCTCCCCATATCCCTTGATCCCTTTAGCCTTAAGAAATATATCTAACTCCTTCTTGAATATATTTAATGAATTGGCCTCAACTGTCTTCTGTGGTAGAGAATTCCACAGGTTCACCACTCTCTGGGTGAAGAAATTCCTCCTCATCTCAGTCCTAAATGGCTTACCCCTTATCCTTAGACTGTGACCCTTGGTTCTGGACTCCCCCGCCATCGGGAACATCCTTCCTGCATCTAGTCTGTCTAGTCCTGTTAGAATTTTATAAGTTTCAATGAGATCCCCTCTCATTCTTCTAAACTCCAGCGAGTAGTCAGAGTAGAAATAGGAGGATATTTCAAATGAATACGTGGCTAGAGGAATGGTGCAAGGGGGAGGATTCAAATTCCTGGGACATTGGAACCGGTTCTGGGGGAGGTGGGACCAGTACAAACCGGACGGTCTGCACCTGGGCAGGGCCGGGACCGCTGTCCGAGGGGGAGTGTTTGCTAGTGCTGTTGGGGAGGATTTAAACTAATGTGGCAGGGGGTTGGGAACCTGAGCAGGGAGACAGAGGAAAGCATGTCAGGAAGGGACAGAAGGTATGGAGTAAAAGGTAAAGTGTTAAATAAGGAAAAAGTAGGAAGTAAGTGTCGCAAAACACATTTGAAAGTTCTTTATCTGAATGCACGTAGCATTCGTAACAAAATTGACGAGTTAACGGCACAAATAACTATGTATGGGTATGATCTTGTGGCCATTACAGAACATGGCTGCAGGGTGACAACGTCTGGGAATTAAATATGCCAGGGTATTTAACAATCAGGAAGGATAGGCAGGAAGGAAGGGGAGGGGGGGGTAGCTATGTTAATAAAGGAAGGAATCACTGTAATACAGAGAAATGATATTGGGTCAAAAGATCAGGATAATGAAACAGTTTGGGTAGAGATAAGGAATAATAAGGGGAAAAAAACACTGGTGGGCGTAGTATATAGGCCTCCTAATAGTTGCAACTCTGTTGGAAGAAGTATTAATCAGGAAATAGTTGGGGCATGTAATAAGGGAACTGCTATAATTATGGGGGATTTTAACTATCATATTAACTGGACAAATCAAATTGGGCAGGGCAGCCTTGAGGAAGAGTTTATTGAGTGTCTTAGGGATGGATTTCTTGAGCAGTATGTAACTGATCCTACAAGGGGGCAAGCAACCCTGGACCTGGTACTGTGTAATGAGTCTGGATTAATTAATAATGTCCTAGTTAAGGATCCCCTTGGAATGAGTGACCATAACATGGTTGAATTCCATATCCAATTAGAGGGTGAGAAGGTTGGTTCTCAAACAAGCATACTGAGCTTGAATAAAGGAGACTATGATGGCATGAGAGCAGAATTGATTAAAGTGGACTGGGAAAATAGATTAAAGGGTAAGACGGTACATGAGCAGTGGTGTTCATTCAAGGAGTTATTTTACAACTTTCAAAATAAATATATTCCACTGAGGAAAAAAGGGTGTAAAAGAAATGACAGCCATCCATGGCTAAGTAAAGAAATTAAAGAAAGTATCCAACTAAAAACAAGGACATATAAGGTAGCCAAAGTTAGTGGGAGGATAGAAGATTGGGAAGTCTTCAAAAGACAACAAAAAGTAACTAAAGGATTCATTAAGAAAGGGAAAATAGACTATGAAAATAAATTAGCAAAAAATATAAAAACAGATAGCAAGAGTTTCTATAGTTATATAAAAAGAAAAAGGGTGCTTAAGGCAAACGTAGGTCCCTTAGAGGATGAGACCGGGAAATTAATGGTGGGAAACATGGAGATGGCAAAAATGCTGAACAAATATTTTGTTTCAGTCTTTACGGTAGAGGACACTAAGAATATCCCAACACTGGACAAACAGGGGGCTCTAGTGGGGGAGGAGCTAAATACGATTAAAATCACTAAGGAATTGGTACTCAGTAAAATAATGGGACTCAAGGCGGATAAATCCCCTGGACCTGATGACTTACATCCTAGGGTCTTGAGGGAAGTGGCAGTAGGAATTGTGGATGCTTTGGTAATAATTTTCCAAAACTCCCTGAACTCAGCAAAGGGCCCGGCAGATTGGAAAACTGCTAATGTAACACCCTTATTTAAAAAGGGTTGTAGGCAGAAGGCTGGAAATTATAGACCAGTTAGCCTAACATCTGTGGTGGGTAAAATTTTGGAGTCTATTATTAAGGAGACAGTAACGGAACATTTAGATAAACATAATTTAATAGGACAAAGTCAGCATGGCTTTATGAAGGGGAAGTCATGTCTGACAAATTTGCTCGAGTTCTTTGAGGACATAACGTACATGGTGGATAAAGGGGAACCAGTGGATGTAGTGTATTTAGACTTCCAGAAGGCATTCGACAAGGTGCCACATAAAAGATTATTACTGAAGATAAAAAATCACTGGATTGGGGGTAATATTCTGGCATGGGTGGAGGATTGGTTATCTAACAGGAAGCAGAGAGTTGGGATAAATGGTTCATTCTCGGACTGGCAACCAGTAGCCAGTGGTGTTCCGCAGGGGTCGGTTCTGGGTCCCCAACTCTTTACAATCTATATTAACGATTTGGAGGAGGGGACCGAGTGTAACATATCAAAGTTTGCAGATGATACAAAGATGGGAGGGAAAGTAGAGAGTGAGGAGGACATAAAAAACCTACAAGGGGATATAGACAGGCTGGGTGAGTGGGCAGAGATTTGGCAGATGCAATACAATATTGGAAAATGTGAGGTTATGCACTTTGGCAGGAAAAATCAGAGAGCAAGTTATTATCTTAATGGCGAGAAACTGGAAAGTACTGCAGTACAAAGGGATCTGGGGGTCTTGGTGCAAGAAAATCAAAAAGTTAGTATGCAGGTGCAGCAGGTGATCAAGAAAGCCAATGGAATGTTGGCTTTTATTGCTAGGGGGATAGAATATAAAAACGGAGGTATTGCTGCAGTTGTATAGGGTATTGGTGAGACCGCACCTGGAGTACTGCATACAGTTTTGGTGTCCATACTTAAGAAAAGACATACTTGCTCTCGAGGCAGTACAAAGAAGGTTCACTCGGTTAATTCCGGGGATGAGGGGGTGGACATACGAGGAGAGGTTGAGTAGATTGGGACTCTACTCATTGGAGTTCAGAAGAATGAGAGGCGATCTTATTGAAACATATAAGATTGTGAAGGGGCTTGATCGGGTGGACGCGGTGAGGATGTTCCCAATGATGGGTGAAACTAGAACTAGGGGACATAATCTTAGAATAAGGGGCTGCTCTTTCAAAACTGAGATGAGGAGAAACTTTTTCACTCAGAGGGTAGTGGGTCTGTGGAATTTGCTACCCCAGGAAGCTGTGGAAGCTACTTCATTAAATAAATTTAAAACAGAAATAGACCGTTTCCTAGAAGTAAAGGGAATCAGGGGTTACGGGGAGTGGGCAGGAAATTGGACATGAGTTTGAGTTCGGATCGGTCAAGGCCCTGTGGGTGGCGGAGCGGGCCCAGGGGCCGAGTGGCCTGGTCCTGCTCCTACTTGTGTTCTTTAGAGTTGAGGTTGGATCAGATCAGCCATGATCTCATTGAATGGCGGAGCAGGCTCGAGGGGCCGATTGGTCTACTCCTGCTCCTATTTCTTATGTTCTTATACAAGCCCAATCGACCCAATCTCTCTTCATACGTCATTCCTGCCATCCCAGGTATCAGTCTGCTGAATCTTCGCTGCACTCTCTCCATGGCAAAAACATCCTTCCTCAGATAAGGCGACCAAAACTGCACACAATACTCAAGGTGTGGTCTCACCAAGGCCCTGTACAACTGCAGCAAGACATCCTTGCTCCTGTACTCGAATCTTCTCGCTATGAAGGCCAACATACCATTTGCCTTCTTAACCGCCTGCTGCACCTGCATGCTTACCTTCAGCGACTGGTGCACAAGGACACCCAGGTCTCCGATAGCAAAATAAATCTATTGCCGTTCAGATAATAATCTGCCTTCCTGTTTTTGCCACCAAAGTGGATAACCTCGCATTTATCCACATTATACTGCATCTGCCATGCAACTGCCCAATCACCCAACCTGTCCAAATCATACTGGAGTTTCTCTGCATCCTCCTCACAGCACACACGCCCACCCAGCTTTGTGTCGTCTGCAAACTTGGAGATATTACATCTAGTTCCCGCGTCTAGATCATTAATATATATTGTGAATAACTGGGGTCCAAGGACCGATCCCTGCGGTACCCCACTAGTCACTGCCTGCCACTCGGAAAAAGACCCGTTTATTCCAACTCTTTGCTTCCTGTCTGCCAACCAGTTTTCTATCCAAGACAGTACCTTACCCCCAATCCCATGTGCTTTAACTTTGCACGCTAATCTCTTATGCGGGACCTTATCGAAAGCCTTCTGAAAGTCCAAATACACCACATCCACTGGTTCTCCCTTATCTATTCAACCAGTTACATCCTCAAAAAATTCCAGTAGATTAGTCAAGCATGATTTACCTTTTGTAAATCCATGTTGACTTTGTCCGATCCTGTCACTGTTTTCCAACTGCTCTGCTATTACATCTTTTATAATGGACTCTAGCATTTTTCCCACTACCGATGTCAGGCTTACCGGTCTATAATTCCCCATTTTCTCTCTACCACCTTTTTTAAATAGTGGGGTTACATTAGCTACCCTCCAATCCATGGGAAGTGTTCCAGAGTCTATAGAATTTTGGAAGATGACCAGCAATGCATCTACTATTTCTAGGGCCACTTCCTTAAGTACCCTAGGATGTAGATTATCAGGCCCTGGGGATTTATCGGCCTTCAATCCTGTCAATTTCCCTAACACTATTTCCCTACAAATACTGATTTCAGTCAATTCCTCCCTCTCCTTGAAATTGAATGTTGGACATTGAGTAATGAGAGGATCAAGTTCATACCTGTTCTCTTCCAACACCCCCCGCCAGACACGTAATGAAATAGCCTGCTGGCATTCCCTGTTGAGACAAGCATGTTGACGAATGCACACTCGATTGTGGCCGGGGGGGGCGGTGACGGGGGGCAGTGGGGGAGGGGCGACGGGGGCAGTGGGGGAGGGGCGACGGGGGAGGGGCGACGCGGGCAGTGGGGGAGGGGGGGCGGTGGGGGAGGGGGTGACGGGGGTCAGTGGGGGAGGAGTGATGGGGGGCAATGGGGGAGGGGTGGCGGGGGGGGTGGTGGGGGAGGGGTGACGGGGGTCAAGGGGGGAGGGGTGACGGGGACAGTGGGGGAGGGGTGACGGAGCCAGTGGGGGAGGGGGGCAGAGGGGTGGCGGGGCAATGGGGGAGGGGTGGCGGGGGGGGTGACGGGGTCAGTGGGGGAGGGGTGGCGGGGGTCAGTGGGGGAGGGGTGGCGGGGGGAGGGGGCAGAGGGGTGGTGGGGGAGGGGGTGACGGGCAGTGGGGAAGGGGTGACGGGGGTCAGTGGGGGAGGGGTGACGGGGGTCAGTGGGGGATGGGTGGCGGGGGTCAGTGGGGGATGGGTGGCGGGGGTCAGTGGGGGAGGGGTGACGGGGGTCAGTGGGGGAGGAGGTGACGGGGCAGTGGGGGAGGGGTGGCGGGGGTCAGTTGGGGAGGGGTGACGGGACAGTGGGGGAGGGGTGACGGGGGCAGTGGGGGAGGGGCTGACGGGGGTCAGTGGGGGAGGGGGTGACGGGGGCAGTGGGGGAGGGGGTGACGGGGGCAGTGAGGGAGGGGGTGACGGGGCAGTGGGGAGGGGTGACGGGGGTCAAGGTGGGAGGGGTGACGGGGGCAGTGGGGGAGGGGTGACGGAGCCAGTGGGGGAGGGGGGCAGAGGGGTGGCGGTGCAATGGGGGAGGGGTGGCGGGGGGTGGTGGGGGAGGGGTGACGGGGTCAGTGGGGGAGGGGTGGCGGGGGTCAGTGGGGGAGGGGTGACGGGGGGGGGGGGCAGAGGGGTGGTGGGGCAGTGGGGGGGGGGTGACGGGCAGTGGGGAAGGGGTGACGGGGGTCAGTGGGGGAGGGGTGACGGGTCAGTGGGGGAGGGGTGACGGGGGTCAGTGGGGGAGGGGTGACGGGTCAGTGGGGGATGGGTGGCAGGGGTCAGTGGGGGAGGGGTGACGGGGGTCAGTGGGGGAGGGGGTGACGGGGCAGTGGGGGAGGGGTGACGGGGTCAGTGGGGGAGGGGCTGACGGGGGTCAGTGGGGGAGGGGGTGACGGGGGCAGTGGGGGAGGGGGTGACGGGGCAGTGGGGGAGGGGTGACGGGGGGAGGGGTGACGGGGGTCAGTGGGGGAGCGGTGACGGGGGTCAGTGGGGGAGGGGTGACGGGTCAGTGGGGGAGGGGTGACGGGTCAGTGGGGGAGGGGTGACGTGGGCAGTGGGGGAGGGGTGACGGGGCAGTGGGGGAGGGGTGACGGGGGGCAGTGGGGGAGGGGGTGACGGGGGCAGTGGGGGAGGGGTGACGGGGGTCAGTGGGGGAGGGGTGACGGGCAGTGGGGGATGGGTGGCGGGGGTCAGTGGGGGAGGGGTGGCGGGGGTCAGTGGGGGAGGGGGTGACGGGGGTCAGTGGGGGAGGGGTGACGGGTCAGTGGGGGAGGGGTGAAGGGTCAGTGGGGGAGGGGGTGACGGGGGTCAGTGGGGGAGGGGTGACGGGTCAGTGGGGGAGGGGTGACGTGGGCAGTGGGGGAGGGGTGACGGGGGTCAGTGGGGGAGGGGTGAAGGGTCAGTGGGGGAGGGGTGAAGGGTCAGTGGGGGAGGGGTGACGTGGGCAGTGGGGGAGGGGTGACGGGGCAGTGGGGGAGGGGTGACGGGTCAGTGGGGGAGGGGTGACGTGGGCAGTGGGGGAGGGGTGACGGGGGTCAGTGGGGGAGGGGTGACGGGTCAGTGGGGGAGGGGTGACGGGTCAGTGGGGGAGGGGTGAAGGGTCAGTGGGGGAGGGGTGACGGGGGCAGTGGGGGAGGGGGTGACGGGGGTCAGTGGGGGAGGGGTGGCGGGGGTCAGTGGGGGAGGGGTGGCGGGGGTCAGTGGGGGAGGGGTGACGTGGGCAGTGGGGGAGGTGTGACGGGGGTCAGTGGGGGAGGGGTGACGGGGGTCAGTGGGGGAGGGGTGGCAGGGGTCAGTGGGGGAGGGGTGACGTGGGCAGTGGGGGAGGGGTGACGGGGGTCAGTGGGGGAGGGGGTGACGGGTCAGTGGGGGAGGAGTGACGGGTCAGTGGAGGAGGGGTGACGGGTCAGTGGGGGAGGGGTGACGGGGGTCAGTGGGGGAGGGGTGGCGGGGGTCAGTGGGGGAGGGGTGACGGGGGCAGGGGTGACGGGGGTCAGTGGGGGAGGGGTGGCGGGGGTCAGTGGGGGAGGGGTGGCGGGGGTCAGTGGGGGAGGGGTGGCGGGGGTCAGTGGGGGAGGGGGGCAGTGGAGGGGTGACGGGGGTCAGTGGGGGAGGGGTGGCGGGGGTCAGTGGGGGAGGGGTGGCGGGGGTCAGTGGGGGAGGGGTGACGGGGCAGGGGTGACGGGGGTCAGTGGGGGAGGGGTGACGGGTCAGTGGGGGAGGGGTGACATGGGCAGTGGGGGAGGGGTGGCGGGGGTCAGTGGGGGAGGGGTGACGGGTCAGTGGGGGAGGGGGGCAGTGGAGGGGTGACGGGCGAAGGTGCAGCTCTATTTTGCTGAAGCACAAATGCTGTGCAAAAAAAAAATATGATTTCAGTTATGAAGGCTGGGTGGAGAGACCTTAATCTGTACTAAACCTGTACTAAACTGGTCTATATTCCTTCCTTGGAGATTATCCTGTTGTAATTAGCATCATTTTTTAAAAAGCCTGGAGAATGACTCCAGTTCCTGAGCTGTGCCCCAGCTGGTTGTAATCGTGTTATACCGGAGAGCTTGGAGCTTCTCCTTACAAAACCTGTGAGGATAACGGGGAATATACTGGGCTTTTGGGATAGCGCAGGGCAACAAGTTTAGATTTGGATCCCTTAAGCAAAGATGTGATGGGCTAAATTGTATCCTCTGAGCAGTAAACTTCCAGGATTCTGTGGAACAATTTTGCTCTCCTTACCTAAGGAAGGATATACTTGCCATAGAGGGAGTGCAACGAAGGTTCAGAGATTGATTCCTGGGATGGCAGGACTGTCGTATGAGAAGAGATTGAGTAAACTAGGCCTGTATTCTCCTGACTTCAGAAGAATGAGAGGGGATCTCATTGAAGCATACAAAATTATTACAGGGCTTGATAGGGTGGATGCTGGGAGAATGTCTCCCTTGGCTGGGGAGTCTAGAACCAGGGGCCACAGCCTCAGGATAAAGGGTAGGCCATTCAGGACTGAGATGAGAAGAAATTTCTTCACACAGAGGGTGGTGAATCTTTGGAATTCTCTACCCCAGAGGGCTGTGGAGGCTCAGTCATTGGGTATATTCAAAACAGAAGTCAATAGATTTCTGACTAGTAAAGGCATCAAGGGATATGGCAATAGGGCCGGTGAATGGAGTTAAGGCAGAAGATCAGCCATGATCTCATTGAATGGCGGAGCAGGCTCGAAGGGCTGAATGGCCTACTCCTGCTCCTATTTCTTATGTTCATATGGAACACCTTTCAAATGTAATGTAATGCCTGTGGTTCTATTTATGGTTACTTGGACAATCCAAGTTACACGTTCTACCTGAGTCTAGGACAGGAAGAGGTCACTGTGCCCACTGGAGCACGTCCTTCTCGAAGCCAAACTCTCTCTGCGAGCATTCTGAGCATCCTTAATGTTTTTATCCATAGTAGACTTCCTGGGCAATTATTGCAGACGCTTGTCACTTGATGTATAACGAAGTTCTTCCTGTACATCTTAAAATTTTACAAAACTTGCATTTTGTTCTACTAGCCTGCCCGACTTTGAAGTAATGTTCTGCCTTTTGCCATATCTATCTAAACCGTTTAATATATTGAAGACTGCAATGAGCTCTCCCTTAACCATTTTCTCTCTAAACCAGTAACATTTTCTAACTTTCCCATTGCCTTTACCCTTTGTGTTTGCAGTCAGTATTCTTGAATTGTGACACATATAAGAAGTCTCGTGGCATGAATGGTCACACCCAAGATGTGTCGGGACACTCAACAGGTAGGATTTGTCTCCTTGGATAAATGAGTTAGTCGGTCAGGATTGGGAACGGCCATGGAATTAACTTTGCTGGGTGAAATGTCTTGCAGACCTGAGGCCTGTCTCCAGATAGCCGAAGCTCACTGAAATTGGTGGAGCTTCGTTACTCATTGTAAAGACAGAACAGGCTCTTTTCTCTAGAAAGGAGAAGGCCGAGGGGTGAGCTGATAGAGGTCTTTAAAATTCTGAAGGGGATCGATAGGTTAGATGTAGAGAAGATGTTTCCACTTGTGGGGAAGACCAGAACTAGAGGCCATAAGCAATGCTCCCTCGAATTTTCTTTGGGCCACGCGGCCCATTCAAAAATCCGCGCATGCAAGTCTTTTGCGTTTAAAAGCCGGTGAGCCGGCTGAGCCGGAGGTCCAGACAGCCAGACGGCTGCGCAGCTTAAAGGGGACATTGGTCATAAGTATAAGATAGTCACTAATAAATCCAATAAGGAACTCAGGATAAACTTATTTACTCAGAGAGTGGTTTGAATGTGGAGCTCGCTACCACAAGGAGTAGTTGAGACGAATAATATAGATGCATTTAAGGGGAAGCTAGATAAGGGAGAAAGGAATAGAAGGATAGGCTGATGGGGTGAGATGAAGAGGGGTGGGAGGAGGCTCGTGTGGAGCATAAACACCGGCATGGACCAGTTGGGCCGAATGGCCTAAATCTGTGCTGTAAATTATATGTAATTATGACCTGCACCTTAGCGAAGCAGTGTGCCAATTTAATGTCGGTCTTGCATCTTATTTCCTTGCAGTTCCTGAGGTATGGAATTCTATAAATGGGATGAGTATATCTTGCAGGATATTCATGCTCTGTGCCATGAACCAGGACAGCTGGGAGTGAACTGCAGCCTCTGCTGATGTTTGCCGCTCCCCCGGGCTGGACTAACCTTGTTTGGGTTGTTGGGCACAAGTCTGAATAGAGGGTACAATTAGAGAAAAAAGATTTTCTTATACCGTTGCACCTTGAAATAGCTGAAACGGCCTTAGCAGTGATGGTGCCCTTGGAAATGAATGATTGTCCTCAGTATAGCAGGGTTTTTATTTTGACTGTGGGTAGTGAAGACAAGAAATAAAAAAATATGGTGGTAAGTAAACTTCTTTTACATGTGTTTAGAACTTACCTCAGATTTGCAGTACCAAGAATAACTCTCACCAGAAGGATTTTTTTTATTCGTTCCTGGGATGTGGGCGTCGCTGGCAAGGCCAGCATTTAGTGCCCGTCCCTAAGGCCAGCATTTAGTGCCCGTCCCTAAGGCCAGCATTTAGTGCCCATCCCTAAGGCCAGCATTTATTGCCCATCCCTAAGGCCAGCATTTATTGCCCATCCCTAAGGCCAGCATTTAGTGCCCATCTCTAAGGCCAGCATTTAGTGCCCGTCTCTAAGGCCAGCATTTAGTGCCCGTCCCTAAGGCCAGCATTTATTGCCCATCCCTAAGGCCAGCATTTAGTGCCCGTCCCTAAGGCCAGCATTTAGTGCCCGTCCCTAAGGCCAGCATTTAGTGCCCATCCCTAAGGCCAGCATTTAGTGCCCATCTCTAAGGCCAGCATTTAGTGCCCGTCCCTAAGGCCAGCATTTAGTGCCCATCCCTAAGGCCAGCATTTATTGCCCGTCCCTAAGGCCAGCATTTATTGCCCGTCCCTAAGGCCAGCATTTAGTGCCCATCTGCTGATAGATATAGACGAAGAGGGGTGGGAGGAGGCATATTCCAGTTGAGCTGGATGGCCTGTTTCTGTGCTGTAGACTTGATGTAACTATGCTGTATTGAGTGTTGCTTGGAGTTTGAGGCACATTGCTGCAGCACACTAAAGGGGAGTTATACTCTGCTTCTGATTCATGATATCCTGACTGGGAGTATGTGACGCAGTTGCTAGACGCTAATTGTGGAAAGAGATCTGTTTACCCTCTTCCTACCTCATTCTGATTGTAAGGCTAAATTAGAACAAAGTAGGGAAACAAGAAAAGGACACCAGACTTTGTATTGCACCTCCTCCAGGCAACGACTGGCCCTGATCTGTCCATCTCCATAACACGATTTTCCTTCTATCGCTTAATGTGTCAGCTGTGGCTCAGTGGGGAGCACACTTGCCTCTGAGTCAGAAGGTTGTGGGTTCAAGTCCCACTCCAAGGACCTGAGCACATAAAGCTAGGCTGACACGCCTGTGCAGTGCTGAGGGAGTGCTGCACTGTTGGAGGTGCCGTCTTTCGGATGAGACGTTAAACCGAGGCCCCCATCTGTGTTCTCAGGTGAATGTAAAAGATCCCAAGGCACTATTTCGAAGAAGAGTAGGGGAGTTATCCCTGGTGTCCTGGCCACAATATTTATCCCTCAACCAACATAATAGATTATCTGGTCATTATCACATTGTTGTTTGTGGGAGCTTGCTGTGCGCAAATTGTCTGCCGCGCGTCCCACATTACAACAGTGACTACACTTCAAAAGTACTTCTTTGACTGTAAAGCGTTTTGAGATGGCCGGTGGTTGTGAAAGGCGCTATATAAATGCAAGTCTTTCTTTATAATCAAAACCTAACTGTATTGAAAGTCGTGTCTATTAGGAACTAGAGCGAGATTGCCCAGCTGTCTGGAAATTTATATTTTCATTCCATCAGCCTTGGCCGCTGTAACACTAGGAGATTTTTGCCTCACTTGGCCTGGAAGAGATTTGTGATTTAGCTTGTACTTTATTTCTGATCCAAAGTCAGGCACATGTTATAAAGGGTTAGTCCCCAGAGTTTCAGCAGAGGGGTCGAAGTTCAGCACTTGTCTTTCTCACTGGGAAAAGGCAGTTTTGGTCAGGTAAGAGTCTGGAACAGTCAGTGAGACGTGGAGGTCTCACTTCGAAGGTTGCTGACTTGTAAAGTGAGTTAGGACCATCTCAAATGGCAGAAATTAAATCGCAGTAAAAACCGTAATCTGTTCATTCAGATACTTCATGTAAAATAAACCATCGTGTACATGCACTACCTGCTCTGACTACCGTACCATATCTGGCCTCCGATTGGCACAGTTTGTGAATACAAGGACTGTTGTCACTGAGGGGAGAAATAATGAACATGCATCTTAAATGTTAGCGTCCGTTTCTAAGGGGGGCTAAATTCGGTTTGTTAGCGCCCTTAGAGGGACGCGGGGCACTTTTCCCGCTCGCGCCCCGGCTGTAATATTGGGTGCCGCCCCCTGACTTACCGCCGGACGCTATGTCCACCGGGGTCAGGGGGGGCCTACCTGCGGCCGGGGTGGCGCTAGTTAAAGGGGAGGCGGTGGGCGGCCATTTTTGCTGCTGGCCGCCTGCCAGCACCTGCCCCCGTTGCTGTCCCCGGCCCCCGTGAAGTCCCTCCGCAGGGTGCCGGCTGCTCTCCTGTGAGCCCCGCACTCCTCGAGTACCGGGCTCGGTTGCCGGCACTCCCGATCCCTGGTGGCCCAGCTGGGGGATAATAAGGGGAGGAAGGCCTGCAGTACCGCGGCGCGACGTGCCGCAGCGCCCCAAGTGGGACGCGGGGCACTTCCAGTAGCGCCGCTCCTCCCTCTCAGGGCGCTACCTGGGAAAATCGGCCGCGGGGGCGCTAACTTTTTCGGGGCGCTACCCAATTTTTACCCCTAAATGTTTAATAGTTGACACAGTACCTTCTCTGATGCTGAAAATCGAATATCCATAATGCACCAGTTTCAGGACGAGTTTAGAGTGCTCCCAATTTTGTTTCTAAGACTATTTGAAAATAAGACATTTCTTGAAGATGACATACTCTCCACAATAAATACCAGAATATTTGTTTGGCCATTTACGTTGATGCATGTTCTTTCTCTTCAACAAACTGAGGAATTTGCGTTCAGTTTAAAGTGATAGACCCCCTGCTGTTGGCTCAGCTGGTGAGACCAGGAGCGTCCAAAGTTTGAGCCATGGTCCGCCAGCTGATCTCCGATGGGGTCTGTGTGAGTCTTCACACAATTATGGTAAAGTCTGAGCTGACGTGGCTAGTTCTCTCAGCTTTGGAGGCAGTTATAGTTCCAGGGGTGGGACTAACTGTAATCATGTCCTTGTAAGACGTAGTCCTATCCCTCCGATGCTTGTTCACTCTGTGGTGAGCTGCCTTGTTGGCTCAAATAATGCAGCTGCCATAATTTTGGACCGTAGTTATACAACCTCTTGAGCTGCTCAGTGGTTGGTGAATCAAATTACCATTGCTTTGTGATAACTTGTTTAAAAACTAGTTGTGTGGAGGTCTACCTGATACTAAGTGATGATGAGGAGATCTGCCTTTAGCATTCCGGCATGGACCTGTTGGGCCGAATGGCCTGCTTCTGTGCTGTAATACTATGGCCTGGAACTTGCAGTCCTGATGACGGCGAACTGGCAGCGTTTGCCGTCATTCCGCCTTTGAAACTGACCGGAACTTCAGGCTTGAGCTTGAGCACAGAGATTGGAGACAGAGCTGGGAGAACGCAATCGGAGTGGATCGCGAGCAGAGTGGAGGAATTTGGTGAGAGAAGGAATGGGTGGAGAGGAAGAAGGCGGTTGAGATGTCTAACTGAAAAGGAGGAGTGGAGCCACAGAACCCAAGGACTCTAAGTTAATAGGCCTGAGAGCGGACCTGCGGGAGAGCGAGAGGAGCGGCCGCAGATAAAGGTAGGCCTGAGAACCTGGAGCCCGGAAGGAGTGCGAGCGTCAGGGAGCGAGGTAAAAAACCTAAAGTGACGTCAGCAGAAGGGAAGAAGCTGATTGGTGAGTAGCTGGTGATTTTTTTTTAAGTCTTGAGTTTATTTCTGTTAAGTTAGTTAATAGTCTATTAAGTAGAGGCATGGCAGGGCACCTCAGTCCCGTGGAATGCACATTTTGTGCCATGTGGGAACTCCATGATGCTTCCCGTGTTCTGGACAACCACCTGTGCAGGAAGTGTCGTCAGCTGGAGGAGCTCGAGCTCAAGCTCCAGGTTTCGGAGTTTGAGCAACAGCTGGCGTCACTGCGGTGCATCCGTGAGGCTGAGAGCTGCGTGGATAGCACGTTTCAGGAGGAGGTCACCCCGCAGCGCAAGAGTGTGCAGGCAGAGGGCGAATGGGTGACCGTCAGACAGACAAGGAGGACCAGGCAGGTAGTGCATCTCTCTCTCTAACGAGTATTCTGAGTACTGGTGAGGGCAATGGTTCCTCTGGGGAGTGCAGCCAGAGCCAAGTCCACGGCACCACGGGTGGCTCAGCTGTACGGGGCGGGGGGGGGGGGGGGGGAGGAGGAAGATCGGGGAAGCAATAATGATAGGAGATTCAATACTTAGGCTGCAGACGTGATTCCAGAATGGTATGTTGCCTCCCTGGTGCCAGGGTCAAGGATGTCACTGAGTGGCTGCAGAACATTCTGAGGAGGGAGGGTGAACAGCCAGAGGTCGTGGTCCATATCGGAACCAACGACAGAGGTAGAAAGAGGGATGAGGTCCGGCAAACACATTTTAGGGAGCTAGGAAAGAGATTAAAAAGCAGGACCTCAAAGGTAATAATTACTACCAGTGCCACAAGCTACTGAGTATAGAAATAGGAGAATAGAGCAGATGAATGCGTGGCTGGAGAGATGGTGCAGGAGGGAGGGACTTAGATTCCTGTGACATTGGGACCGGTTCTGGGGGAGGTGGGACCTGTACAGGCCGGACGGGTTGCACCTCAACAGAGCCGGAACCAATGTCCTCGTGGGGGGGTTTGCTCGTGCAGTTGGGGAGGGTTTAAACTAATTTGGCAGGGGGATGGGCACCAGGATATAGCATTAGAAAGGAGAAACAAGGTGCACAAAGGATTGGGAGAGACAGATAGCACTAGAGTAAGAAATAGTACGATATTAGGTGGGATCAGACTAAGAGAGAATACAAGAAGGTCTAAGATAGGTTTACAGTGCATGTGTGTAAACGCACAAAGTGTGGTAAATAAGGTTGGTGAGCTGCAGGCGCAAATAGGCACATGGGAATATGATGTCGTGTCGATAACGGAGACCTGGCTCAAAAAAGGACAGGATTGGGTACTAAATATTCCTGGATATAAGGTGTTCTGGAAAGATAGGGAAGGAAAGAAAGGAGGTGGGGTGGCAGTATTGATTAAGGAGAATGTTAGTGCTGGAGAGAGAGGAGGTCCTGGAGGGATCAAGGACAGAATCTATTTGGTTTGAGTTAAGAAATAATAGAGGTGCCATTACACTACTAGGTGTATTCTATAGGCCACCAACTAGTGGGAAGGATATAGAGGAGCAAATTTGCAGGGAAATTACAGAGAGGTGCAAGAACTATAGAGTAGTGATAATGGGGGACTTCAATTATCCCAACATAGACTGCGATAGTAATGGAGAGGGGGAGAATTTCTGAAGTGTGTTCAGGAGAACTTTCTTGACCAGTACGTTTCCGGCCCAACTAGGAAGCTGGATCTGGTTCTGGGGAATGAGGTGGGTCAAGTGGAGCAAGTTTCAGTAGTGGAACATTTAGGGAACAATGATCACAGTATCATAAGGTTTAGATTAGCTATGGAAAAGGACAGGGTGCAATCCAGAGTAAAAATACTTAATTGGAGGAGGGCCAAATTCAGTGGGTTGAGAAAGGATCTGGCCCGGGTAAATTGGAATCAAAGATTGGCAGGCAAAACTGTAACCTAACAATGGGCTGCCTTTAAAGAGGGGATGGTTCGGGTACAGTCGAGGTACATTCCCACGAGGGGGAAAGGTAGGGCAACCAAAGTCAGAGCTCCCTGGATGACGAACGAGATAGAGAGTAAGATGAACATAAGAAATAAGAGCAGGAATAGGCCATACAGCCCCTCGAGCCTGCTCCGCCATTCAATAAGATCATGGCTGATCATTGACCTCAACTCCACTTTCCGGCCCAATCTCCATATCCCCTGATTCCCCTAGAGTACAAGAACATTGCTTATGAAGCAGAAAAAGGGGGCGTATGACCGATGCCAGGTTCAGAATACAAGTGAGAACCAGGCTGAATATAGGAAGTTCAGAGGGAAGTGAAAAAGGAAATAAGAGGGGCAAAGAGAGAGTATGAGAATAGATTGGCAGCTAACATAAAAGGGAATCCAAAAGTCGTCTTTGGTATATAAATAGTAAACGGGTAGTAAGAGGAGGGGTGGGGCAAATTAGGGACCAAAATGGAGGCAGAGGGCATGGCTGAGGTACTAAATGAGTACTTTGCAACTGTCTTTACCAAGGAAGAAGATGCTGCCAAAGTCATAGTGAAGGAGGAGGTAGTGGGGATACTGGATTGGATAAAAATTGATAAAGAGGAGGTACTAGAAAGACTGGCTGTACTTAAATTAGATAAGTCACCAGGACCGGATGGGATGCATCCTAGGATGCTGAGGGAAGTAAAAATGGAAATTGTGGAGGTACTGGCCATAATCTTGCACTCCTCCTCAGAAACGGGGGTGGTGCCAGAGGACTGGAGGATTGCAAATGTTACATCCTTGTTCAAAAACGGGTTTAAGGATAAACCCAGCAACTACAGGCCAGTCAGTTTAATCTCGGTAGTGGGGAAACTTTTAGAAATGATAATCCAGGGCAAAATTAACAGTCACTTGGACAAATGTGGATTAATTAAAGAAAGCCAGCACGGATTTGTTAAAGGCAAATTGTGTTTAACTAACTTCATTGAGTTTTTTGATGAGGCAACAGAGAGGGTTGATGTGGTGTACATGGACTTCCAAAAGGCGTTTGATAAAGTGCCCCGTAATAGGCTTGCCAGCAAAGTTGAAGCCCATTGAATAAAAGAGACAGTGGCAACATGGATACAAAATTGGCTAAGTGACAGGAAACAGAGAGTAGTGGTGAATGTTTTTTTATCAGACTGGAGGAAGCTATACCGTGGTGTTCCCCAAGGGTCGGTACTAGGACCACTGCTTTTCTTGATATATATTAATGACTTTGGTGTACAGGGCACAATTTCAACATTTTCAGATGACACAAAACTTGGAAGTATAGTGAACAGTGAGGAGGATAGTGATAGACTTCAAGAGAACGTAGACAGGCTGGTGGAATGGGCGGACACGTGGCAGATGAAATTTAATGCAGAAAAGTGCAAAGTGATACATTTTGGTAGGAGAGGCAATATAAACTAAAGGGTACAATCCTAAAGTGGGTGCATGAACAGAGAGACCTGGGGGTATATGTGCACAAATCGTTGAAGGTAGCAGGGCAGGTTGAGAAAGCGACTGAAAAAGCATACGGGATCCTGGGCTTCATAAATAGAGGCAGAGAGTACAAAAGCAAGGAAGTTATGATGAACCTTTATAAAACACTGGTTCGGCCTCAACTGGAGTATTGTGTCCAATTCTGGGCACCGCACTTTAGGAAGGATGTGAAGGCCTTAGAGAGGGTGCAGAAAAGATTTACGAGAATGATTCCAGGGATGAGGGACTTCAGTTACGTGGATAGACTGGAGAAGCTGGGGTTGTTCTCCTTGGAGCAGAGAAGGTTGAGAGGAGATTTGATAGAGGTGTTCAAAATCATGAGGGGTCTGGACAGAGTAGATAGAGAGAAACTGTTCCCATGGGCGGAAGGGTCAAGAACCAGAGGACACAGATTTAAAGTGATTGGCAGAAGAACCAAAGGCGACGTGAGGAAAAACTTTTTTACGCAGCGAGTGGTTAGGATGTGGAATGCACTGCCTGAAAGGGTGGTGGAGGCAGATTCAATCGTGGCTTTTTAAAGACGTTAAGTACCTGAAGGAAAAAAATTTTCAGGGCTACGAAGGGAGTGGGACTAGCTGAAGTGCTTTTGCAGAGAGTCAGCACGGGCTCGACGGGCTGAGTGGCCTCCTTGTGTGCTGTAACCATTCTCTGATTTAACGCATGTGTAGCCTAACGCAGAAATCCTCAAGTTGTGGTCTTTCATTCACTGCTCCTCCACAAGCTGTGCTGTGGACCCACCCACAGAGCCGGCAATCAGTGAGATCACTGATCTGGCGAAAACCTCCCCTTTTCCGAGCAAATATTGCTGTTAGAAACCCCATAAAAAGTCAGACCCATTCAAATGAGGTGTAACTGGGTTTTTAACGGCGATCTGAGTAATAACTACTGATAAACAACCGTTCTGGCGTTGAAGAACTAATTTTATCGTGGTGGAATGTCAAATTTCTCCATTAAGTTAAAAATGATTAGATTATAAAATAAATTTTAATTTTTGTTGAAGTTTGTACATGATATTTCAGCTTCTACTTTAACCCAATGTGGATTTTCCCAATCTTTAATTCACTCTCTGTGAATTTTCTAAGAAGTAATTGATTATTAGTGCTTTCTATTTCCTGGTTCCCGATCTGCGAGAATGCCGCAATGTGATTGGCTGCTTAGACAGCATGTTGAAGTCACAGCAGCTCGCACTATGGGATTCCCACTAAACTATGCTGATTTCAACTGCGCGTCGGAAAAGCCGAACTTCTCGCCACAGCGATCGCGAGATCTTTGTGGGAAACTTACTTCGGGGCCAGCGGCGAACACCTTTGCTTCACTGCTGGCCACAAATCACGGGCCGATGTAATTGTGAAGGGGGCTGAGGCCGCATTGCATGGCTGCATTATGTCTCACAAAGCCTTGAAGAAAAGGGATGCACTGACTGCCTAGTCTAGGGTCAGACACGTTGTTCTATGTTGGAATCCATCTTAAATCCATGTTTCCCCTGGCTGGAGTGTCTAAAACTAGGGCGCATAGTCTCAGGATAAGGGGTAGACCATTTAAGACTGAGATGAGGAGGAATTTCTTCACTCAGTGGGTTGTGAATCTTTGGAATTCTCTGCCCCAGAAGACTGAATGCTGAGTCTTTGAGTATATTCAAGGCCGAGATGGATAGATTTTTGGACTCTAGGGGAATCAAGGGATATGGGGATTGGGCGGGAATGTGGAGTTGAGGTCGATGATCAGCCATGATCTTATTGAATGGCGGAGCAGGCTCGAAGGGCCGTATGGCCTACTGCTCTTATTTCTAATGTTCTTAACAAGAGTGATTTTGATCTGGATACAGATAAGCTCTGTATTTTTACCTATGAGTATTATTACAAGGCAGTATTGTAATAATACTGACCTGCACCAGGAACACCAGTCCTGAGCTAATCCAGTCATCCAACTGACAGGTACATTAGTGATTGTGAATCCTGAGAAGATTAATGCCTACGTCATGCAGTCCTATTTTACATGTTATTTGCATACAGCAGCAGCTTCTGTATCCTGAAGTTGTCAGGGTATATCTGGAAAAAAATTACTTTGGGTCGGGCTCAAGACCCATCAGAGATGACCTTTTTAAGGGAGGAAGTAGGATTACCCATAATAAAAATAAGTACCCAGGTCCTGCCTCATGGAATCTGGTAGTTTTGTCCGAATTCTGAATTGTATAATTCAGCGCACTTCTGCGAAATGCGGTTTCCTAGAACTTGGCGAGTTGATGTGATTGAGATCCTCAAAAAATTAATCGGAATCCTTTGCAGTGCGCCTCTTAAAGGCCAGTCTGTTGCTCGATGTGAACTGTGAGGTGACTGAGATAGCACAGATAAGAGAAAATCTGCAAGTGGGCAGGTTTCCTACTCTTCCATCACCCTCTGTTCTTTGGCATTAAGGTCTGGGAGATATCTGTCCCCCCTTGTGTACAGTTGAAATGATGGAATATGGGATGAAATAACTTTAATCTAAAGACACGCTGATACTTGATGGCGATTTTGCGACTTGTTCAGGGGCTGCAATAATGTTAAGGTGTCGCAATGACTCTCAAGTAGTCAAATTGTGTATATTTGAAACGTTTCCCTGTGATGGGCCACCACTGATGCATTCTTAGGTGTGGTTTGAGTTAGGGAGGTTTCCAATAAGCTGTCAGAACATGTCCTGTGTATGTGGGGCGAGGAAAGGCAGAAAATATAAAAGTTGAGCAAACTTTGGGAATAAAATGTGAAGAATTTATTTAAAAAGCGGGTAAATGGAGGAACACGTTTCATAAATATTTTTAAAAATCAAGTCTAAACTCTATTTTGGATCCCTGGCCATATGCCAGTATGTGACCAAAGATAATTCTAGGACATGTTGGAGCTCATTCAACAAAAGCGCCTTCTTGCTCCGAGTGTCCTGTGCCACCCTGGGGAGGGGGCGGGGAGTGGGAAGGATCAACCCCTTGTGCCGGGTGAGTGCAGGGGCGGGAATGGAAGCTTTCCTCCATGAACATGAGAGTAATTCAGGAGAGAGCACACCAGTACTGCCAATTAGGCGCCTGTTGGGACCTTGGGACGGCATTGGGTCTCGGTGGAAATGGACTAGGAAAGCAGAAAATTAGCCAGGGTTGCAGCTCCCGAGTGCTAATCCGGATAGCCCTGCTGGAAAGTGTGCATGTGTGTGGATATCGGGAGACGGTAGGTTTGACTCCGCTGTTATGCCTTCCCTGGCCAAATAGCTAGCTGACTTTTACTGCCTAGACTTATGCTTAAAGAATGGCCCCTTGGGTGCAGCACCAGAAAATGCCCAGCACCCGTGGAACTATACCCCAATGTGAGTTAGTGCTTTCAGGAGAGGACTGGGAAGGAAAGAGGATATTCCTGAATTGATAGTGCGGAGGCTGATGTTTTGCTTTTTGTGTAGCTCTCCATGTTTTATGCTGGTCTGCAAATTATTACTGGTAGTACAAACATTACTTGTTGTCATAGCAAAGAGTGCTGCAGCATTGCCTTCCTTCAAAGGCAACGCTTGTATGGAAAGCTATACCCTGTGTCACAAGTATCAGGAGAGTGTGATACCGTGTGTGGTCTGCACAGTTGATTAGTTTTACAGTCTGGATGTGAGCAGTGATTTTAATGAGGTGTGTTTGAGCAGAATACCTGTGAGGATTTCTCCAGCAACGAGAGAAGCAAGACCACAGGCTCATTACTGTGCTCGCAGACTATTACCATGTGGCTCGTGCAGACAGTCCGTCAACCTCCTTTGTTGATGTCTCTGATTAAAAAAGCTGCCTGTAACTGGGTTGGAGTTCAGAGCAGTAAGTGCCCAGCATCTACTCGTATATAACGAGCAGACCAAGCTCACTTACCAGTCGCTGAGTGCTCGAAATCGAATTCTCTTTTAATATCTCTCTCTCTCGCTGCTTCTCGCTCTCTCTCTCGCTCTGTGTCTGTCTGGCTGCCTCTCGCTCTGTGTCTGTCTGGCTGCCTCTCGCTCTGTGTCTGTCTGGCTGCCTCTCGTTCTGTGTCTGTCTGGCTGCCTCTCACTCTGTGTCTGTCTGTCTGCCTCTAGCTCTGTGTCTGTCTGGCTGCCTCTCGCTCTGTGTCTGCCTGGCTGCCTCTCGCTCTGTGTCTGTCTGTCTGGCTGCCTCTCGCTCTGTGTCTGTCTGGTTGCATCTCGCTCTGTATCTGTCTGGCTGCCTCTCGCTCTGTGTCTGTCTGGCTGCCTCTCGCTCTGTGTCTGTCTGTCTGGCTGCCTCTCGCTCTGTGTCTGTCTGGCTGCCTCTCGCTCTGTGTCTGTCTGTCTGGCTGCCTCTCGCTCTGTGTCTGTCTATCTGGCTGCCTCTCGCTCTGTGTCTGTCTGTCTGGCTGCCTCTCGCTCTGTGTCTGTCTGTCTGGCTGCCTCTCGCTCTGTGTCTGTCTGTCTGGCTGCCTCTCGCTCTGTGTCTGTCTGTCTGGCTGCCTCTCGCTCTGTGTCTGTCTGTCTGGCTGCCTCTCGCTCTGTGTCTGTCTATCTGGCTGCCTCTCGCTCTGTGTCTGTCTGGCTGCCTCTCGCTCTGTGTCTGTCTGTCTGGCTGCCTCTCGCTCTGTGTCTGTCTGTCTGGCTGCCTCTCGCTCTGTGTCTGTCTGTCTGGCTGCCTCTCGCTCTGTGTCTGTCTGTCTGGCTGCCTCTCGCTCTGTGTCTGTCTGGCTGCCTCTCGCTCTGTGTCTGCCTGGCTGCCGCTCGCTGTCTGTCTGTCTCTCTGTCTGTCTGTCTCTCTGTCTGTCTGTCTCTCTGTCTGTCTCTCTCTCTGTCTGTCTCCTCTCTCTGTCTGTCTCCCTCTCTCTGTCTGTCTCCCTCTCTCTGTCTATCTCCCTCTCTCTGTCTGTCTGTCTCTGTCTGTCTCTCTCCCTCTCTCTGTCTCTCTCCCTCTCTCTGTCTGTCTGTCTCTCTCCCTCTGTCTGTCTGTCTGTCTGTCTGTCTCTCTGTCTGTCTCTGTCTGTCTCCCTGTCTGTCTCTCTCCCTCTCTGTCTGTCTGTCTCTCTGTCTGTCTGTCTCTCTCCCTCTCTCTCTCTGTCTGTCTGTCTCTCTGTCTGTCTGTCTCTGTCTGTCTCCCTGTCTGTCTATCTCCCTCTCTCTGTCTTGTCTGTCTGTCTCTCTCCCTCTCTCTCTCTGTCTGTCTCTCTGTCTGTCTGTCTCTGTCTGTCTGTCTCTCTGTCTGTCTCTCTGTCTGCCTCTGTCTCTCTTGCTTAGTTGAAAGCATCTGGACAAATTCTGTGTGTTATAACTATGTTGATATGATATATTTCATATGCAGGCGTGGAAGGACAAGTTAGTTGTTGGATTTTTTTTATTACTGAAGCGCATGATTTAATTTAGAGACTTGATTGGCTTCAGAAATTCCGAATGCTTCAAATTAGATTTTTTTCATTTAATTTTCTCTCTGCAGTCTTTGCCGCTGCCATTGATTTCAGATTAAAAGGTGATGCTTGACTTTGTTTAATTTGACAGATCCATGTGTTTGGTGGTTTGAGGTCTAATTAATGCATAAGTGATCCAAGCGGAGGGCTAAAATCACTGGCAGCTGGTTCTATAAAAGTACAGCATGGCATTGTATCCTGTGTCAGTGTTACATGGCTACAAGTAACGCTCGCTGGACATGTAGGTCACAGAAATATAACTGCTAACTGGTTGAGATTTCCCTCAGATCAGTGGCTGTATGGGGAGTGTGTGGCAAGCCCTGGGGAAGAAGCTGCAAAAAGGATGCTACTCGTTCGACTCTCCTCTCCTGATCCTGCCCTGAAAAATGACACGACCAAGGAGGAAGCTATTCCTGAGCAGAGAGCAGCAGGTAATGGGACAGTCTGGAGGTTTCATGCTGCAATTAGTGTTCAGGGACCAGCGGCAACCCCTTTGTGCTGAGATGAGCTTCTCGTAGTTCTTGTGTTAATGACTGGCTCCTTGCTGAGTCAGTTTCAGAATAAATTAAAGAAGTGAACTGTAGGTTGTAAAATAGACGGTGCTTAGGATGATACAGCACAGCCTGTGCCAGCTCTTTGAAAGAGCGATCCAAATAGTCCGCAATGTTTTCCCTTCAAGTATTTATCCAGTTCCCTTTTGAAAGTTACTATTGAATCTGCTTCCACCGCCCGTTCAGGCAGTGCATTCCAGATCATTAAACTGATGCACTGTGATTTTTTTTTTCCTCATGTTGCCTCTGGTTCTTTTGCCAATTACCTTAAATCGGTGTCCTCTGGTTACCGACCCTTCCGCCACTAGAAACAGTTTCTCCTTATCTACTCTATCAAAACCCTTCATGATTTTGAACACCGCTATCAAATCTCCCCATAACCTTCTCTGCTCTAGGGAGAACAACCCCAGCTTCTCCAGTCTAGCCACGTAACTGAAGTCGCTCATCCCTGGAATCATTCTGGTAAATCTCCTCTGCGCCCTCCCCAAGGCCTTGGCGTCCTTCCCCAAGTGGTGCTGCCTAGGATTGGCCACAATACTCCATCGAGGGCCGAAGCAGCGATGTTCCCTTTAAACAGCGCGGCGCTCTTGAGCTCCTACGCAGCCGGCTCACCAGCATTTAAATGGGGAAAACCGCTCGTGCGGTATTATGAATGGGCCGCGCGGCGCCTTAAAGGGGCCGCGCATCCAAAAAAAATATATTAAAGGGAACATTGCTAACCAGTGTTTTATAAATGTTCCGCATAGCTTCCTGGTACAACTGAGGATTTAATCTGATCTTGAAGCAGCATTCAAATGTTTCTTGAATTTTTTGTGTAATATTAGGTGTGCTGGTTTTACCCGACATTGGTTTTGGCTGGTTTTTGTAATTGGTCTGCTGGTTTCACTGAGTTCCTGTGCGATATCTGATGTGCGAAACTCTTACTCCGTCATCTCTAGGAGTGCAGTAACGCTGCCACTCTAGCGCTGTTGCAAAACAATTTAGCAATATCGATGTGACAGTATAACTGCAGTCGGGTTCAGTTCTGATTCTGGAGCCCAACACTGTGAGACCCCCCCCCCCCCCCGGGGAAGACAGTTTGATATTGCACGGGGTGTAATTCCAGTGCAGTGTCGAGACCGCTTTCGGATGAGACATTGAACCGAGGCTCCGTCTGCGCTCTCAGGTGGACGTAAAAAGATTCCATGGCACTCTCTTTCATTGAGAGGTCGCACAACACCAGGTTATAGTCCAACAGTTTTATTTGAAATCACAAGCTTTCGGAACTATCGCTCCTTCCTCAGGTGAAGTAAATTGGATACAGAATCGTCAGAGCATATATAGATGGAAAAAAAAGCATGTGTACTTTACAATTGCAGACCAATAAATTAAATCATCCTGACTATCTGCCGAGGTGTGATAAAGTTAATTAAGTCAGCCAGGAAGGTACCACATCAAAAGACATAGCAAGATACAACTGAGACAATGAGGTGAAGTCGCAGGGGTTCTAACGTGTCAAAAGCTGCCGTCTGTATGTAAAACGAAAAGCTTTAAAAAAAAATTTACTTTTTTACTGGGAAAATTTTTACTTTTTTACTGGGAATCACATCTGTGAACAAGCTAACGACGACTCGAGTCCGGATCACGTCATGTATCGTGACATAAACCCAAGATCCCGATTGAGACCGTCTTCATGAGTGCAGAACTTGGCTATCAGTTTCTGCTCGATGATTTTGCGTTGTCGTGTGTTTCTAAGGTTGCCTTGGAGAACGCTTACCCGCAGATCCGAGGCTGAATGTCCTTGACTGCTGAAGTGTTCCCCGACTGGGAGGTAACAATCCTGCCTGGCGATTGTTGCGCGGTGCTCGTTCATACGTTGTCTCAGTGTCTGCATGGTCTCGCCGATGTACCATGCCGCGGTGCATTCTTTCCTGCAACGTATGAGGTAGACAACGTTGGCCGAGTCACATGAGTATGTACCATGTACCTGGTGGGTAGTGTCCTCACGTGTGATGGTGGTATCTGTGTTGATGATCTGGCATGTCTTGCAGAGTTTGCCATGGCAGGGTTGTGTGGTGTCGTGGTCGCTGTTATCCTGAAAGCTGGGTAATTTGCTGCGAACGATGGTACTTCTGAGGTTAGGCGGCTGTTTGAAGGCAAGTAGTGGAGGCGTGGGGATGGCCTTAGCGAGGTGTTTGTCGTCATCGATGACATGTTGAAGGCTGCGAAGAACATGTCGTAGTTTCTCCGCTCCGGGGAAGTACTGGACGACGTAGGGTACCCTGTTGGTTGTGTCCCGTGTTTGCCTTCTGAGGAGGTCTATGCGATTTTTCGCTGTGGCCCGTCGGAACTGTCGATCGATGAGTCGAGCGTCATATCCCGTTCTTACGAGGGCGTTTTTCAGCGTCCGTAGGTGTCCATCGCGTTCCTCCTCGTCTGAGCAGATCCTGTGTATTCGCAGGGCTTGTCCATAGGGGATGGCTTCTTTAACATGGTTAGGGTGGAAGCTGGAGAAGTGGAGCATCGTGAGGTTGTCCGTGGGCTTGCGGTAGAGTGAAGTGCTGAGGTGTCCGTCTTTGATGGAGATTCGTGTGTCCAGGAATGAGACCGATTCTGAGGAGTAGTCCATGGTGAGTTTGATGGTGGGATGGAACTTGTTTATGTTATCGTGTAGTCTTTTCAGTGATCCTTCGCCATGGGTCCAAAGGAAGAAAATGTCGTCGATGTATCTGGTGTACAGCGTTGGCTGGAGGTCCTGTGCAGCGAAGAAGTCTTGCTCGAACTTGTGCATGAAGATGTTGGCGTATTGGGGTGCGAATTTGGTCCCCATGGCTGTTCCGTGTGTTTGGGTAAAAAAATGGTTGTCGAAGGTGAAGACATTGTGGTCAAGGATGAAGCGGATGAGTTGTAGGATGGCGAAGGATCACTGAAAAGACTACACGATAACATAAACAAGTTCCATCCCACCATCAAACTCACCATGGACTACTCCTCAGAATCGGTCTCATTCCTGGACACACGAATCTCCATCAAAGACGGACACCTCAGCACTTCACTCTACCGCAAGCCCACGGACAACCTCACGATGCTCCACTTCTCCAGCTTCCACCCTAACCATGTTAAAGAAGCCATCCCCTATGGACAAGCCCTGCGAATACACAGGATCTGCTCAGACGAGGAGGAACGCGATGGACACCTACGGACGCTGAAAAACGCCCTCGTAAGAACGGGATATGACGCTCGACTCATCGATCGACAGTTCCGACGGGCCACAGCGAAAAATCGCATAGACCTCCTCAGAAGGCAAACACGGGACACAACCAACAGGGTACCCTACGTCGTCCAGTACTTCCCCGGAGCGGAGAAACTACGACATGTTCTTCGCAGCCTTCAACATGTCATCGATGACGACAAACACCTCGCTAAGGCCATCCCCACGCCTCCACTACTTGCCTTCAAACAGCCGCCTAACCTCAGAAGTACCATCGTTCGCAGCAAATTACCCAGCTTTCAGGATAACAGCGACCACGACACCACACAACCCTGCCATGGCAAACTCTGCAAGACATGCCAGATCATCAACACAGATACCACCATCACACGTGAGGACACTACCCACCAGGTACATGGTACATACTCATGTGACTCGGCCAACGTTGTCTACCTCATACGTTGCAGGAAAGAATGCACCGCGGCATGGTACATCGGCGAGACCATGCAGACACTGAGACAACGTATGAACGAGCACCGCGCAACAATCGCCAGGCAGGATTGTTACCTCCCAGTCGGGGAACACTTCAGCAGTCAAGGACATTCAGCCTCGGATCTGCGGGTAAGCGTTCTCCAAGGCAACCTTAGAAACACACGACAACGCAAAATCATCGAGCAGAAACTGATAGCCAAGTTCTGCACTCATGAAGACGGTCTCAATCGGGATCTTGGGTTTATGTCACGATACATGACGTGATCCGGACTCGAGTCGTCGTTAGCTTGTTCACAGATGTGATTCCCAGTAAAAAAGTAAAAATTTTCCCAGTAAAAAAGTAAATTTTTTTTTAAAGCTTTTCGTTTTACATACAGACGGCAGCTTTTGACACGTTAGAACCCCTGCGACTTCACCTCATTGTCTCAGTTGTATCTTGCTATGTCTTTTGATGTGGTACCTTCCTGGCTGACTTAATTAACTTTATCACACCTCGGCAGATAGTCAGGATGATTTAATTTATTGGTCTGCAATTGTAAAGTACACATGCTTTTTTTTCCATCTATATATGCTCTGACGATTCTGTATCCAATTTACTTCACCTGAGGAAGGAGCGATAGTTCCGAAAGCTTGTGATTTCAAATAAAACTGTTGGACTATAACCTGGTGTTGTGCGACCTCTCAATTTTGTCCACCCCAGTCCAACACCGGCATCTCCGCATCACTCTCTTTCATAGCAGAGCAGGGGCGTTCTCCCTGGTGATGCTCGGGCGCGCCGCAGCATTTTATAAAAGCACGGTGGATTTTTCGAATATTTTTAGAAACTGGAATGTTTGTCCTTGCACCCACAAACCATTTAAAATTTGCCAGATGGCAACTGAGCACAATGTGTGACCACACGTGTGCCTGGTGTATGAGTGTCATCCTGTTGCTGCTGAGAATCACAAATTATGACTATTGGCATCAGTCTGGTTGTAGCTGTTTAATGTTATAAATAGGATATTGTGTTGGGGATCTGCTTGCATCTTCTAGGCCGACGCTCCGGTGCAGTGCTGAGGGAGTGCTGCACTGTCAGAGGTGCCGTCTTTCAGATAAAACGTTAAACCGAGGCCCCGTCTGCCCCCTCAGGCGGACGTAAAAGATCCCACGGCACTATTTCGAAGAAGAGCAGGGGAGTTCTTCCCCGGTGTCCTGCCCAATAATTATCCCTCAACCAACATCACTAAAACAGGTTATCTGGTCATTATCACATTGCTGTTTGTGGGAGCTTGCTGTGCGCAAATTGGCTGCCGCGTTTTCTACATTACAACAGTGACTACACTTCAAAAAGTACCTCATCGGCTGTAAACGCGCTTTTGGATGTCCTGGGGTCGTAAAAGGCGCTATAGAAATCCATGTCTTTGCTTTCCTTTCTTTTCTTGCTTTCTGAGGAGAAAATCAACCAGGGATCGTGTTTCTAATCACTTTCGAGTGACTTATGTTACAATATATATGCGTGCAGGGACAACTGGTTCAGCCTCGGCTTTGTTGGCCTGACAGTGGAATATCCTGCCTGGGCTCTTCGCATGGAGACTCGCCAATTGGGCATGTTACTCGAGGGCTGCTTGTGCCTGTGGAATGGAACCAAATCGTAGCCGAGCTCGGAGTGAATGTTTTCAGGAGTGGAGGAGTAGGAGGAGAAAATTGGCCAGTTACAGTGGAGGGTAGAAATAACCTGCAATAAACCACGTTTGGACACGTGCTCCTGCTGCAACTTCTACCACGAGACTTTTTTTGTAGAGACTTGGGGGGAGAAATTCAGTATCGCCCCATTTGGGGCGCAATTATCGGCCGGGTGCAAAGATTAGCGCCTGGCGCTAATTATCGCCTCCGACTGCAAACTTGACTTTTATCGACCCTGGAGGTGATTGGAGCGCTAAATCAGGCGCTTCACACCTGTCTTAAGGCGCAAATGCCGAGGAGCGAGGCGCTACCTCAGAGCGCTGGCGAAGCTCATGTGATGTCAGTCAGCAATAGAACACACACACAATGGCGCCGGCCAGTTCTTAAAGGGGAGGGTTGATCTTGCTTTCCATCCACATCCTGCTCATTGCAGCCTTGAATCTCGGCCTGGAGAGACCTGTACATCAAATCTGCTGGAAAGAACAATGGAGAGACCCAGGTAAAGAGCTCAGAGTGCAGCCCCCACAGTCTCTTCTAAATCGATACAAGGAAGGGCAAATCAAAATGAACCTGCAAAGTGCTGCTCAGTACCCAAAACTCCTTCACACAGCATTGAATCTCTTCAGAAGTCTCTCTCTCTCTCTCTCTCTCTCAGAATGCGTGGTTCAAAAATGTCACCAACAATAAAAGGCAGGAAGCGGTCGCCTTTAAATAGTGCTCCCCCAGTCCCTTCCTGACTGCAAAACGCTCCCCTCAACCTGTCGTTGCTACCGGCAGGCGGTAAGGCAGGGGGCGCCACTCAATATCCGCTCCGGGGCGTTGCGCACTCGACTGACGTCACGATCTGCCGGCGCAGGAGATCGTGGCGGTAGTGTTTAGCGCCACCGCAAAATGTCTAGTTGATTTCGCGAGCGGCGCAAACATCGCCGCGCCCGGGCGCTAGTTGCTTTGCGCCCCATTAGCGCCCTCTTAAGGCGCTAACAGGAGGCGCAAGCAACTGAATTTTTCCCCCTTGGGCCTTTCTTTAGGTTATCGGGAATGTCTGACCAGCAAGGCCCTAATACACTACAGATTTGATTTTATTGCTTACGTTTTGTTCTCCTTTGCGAGTGTCTGGCTTGTGTTGCCATGGTTGCAGCACATGTATCCACATTGCTGCACTTTGCTTTATATGTGGCACAGTTTGACAAACGATGGGTGGCTTGTGTTAATACTTTGGGCTGGATTTTACCTTTCGGTGCGGCCTCGAGGCGGGACAGCTTCCTTCCGGGTTCCGATCCTGCCCCCAATGACGTCTGACGCACAGACGCTATTTTGCGTCAGTTGGCCTTGTTAAGCCCACCCTGCGGGCTTGCCGGCCAATTAGGAGAAAGCTGGTGTCAGATGACGACGCGTCATCTGCCGGTTTTCTTAAAGGGGCCACGCTCAATTTTTTTTGACAGGTGATTTTTTTTCAGTGTTTGACAGCATTGAGGTGCTGCAAACACTGACGATCACTGTACAAAGGTGAGCCCTTGGACCCAGGCTCTCCAGTGACTCCCTCCTTAGGCTAGAACAGATGGCAGCTGCAGGTGAGGTTACAGAAGCGATCTGTCACTGGTGAGAGAGGTTCTCCTAATGAGGTGGGACTACACAAACACTTCAAAACTTGTTACCTACAGAAAAGTCTAAATACATTAAAAATGATGTTCCCAACATTTTCTTACCTCTGAAACTCACCAGTGTACCATTGGATCCTTCACCCCACTTCTGCAGCAGTCATCAATGAAGAAACATTACAGTAGACCCACAGCACGCCACACTTACCCTGGCGTGGTGTCCGGACGTCGGGAAGCCCGCAGTAGACCTGTCAAAATTGCAAAAAGCCTCTTAACTGCCTGTTAACAACCTGTTAACAAGCAGTTAAAAGTGCCTATAATTCTCTTCCCGCCGCTAGGTGTCGGGTCCATGCGCAAATCAGGGACCCGACACCTGGGAAGTTTGATTGGAGGCGGGATGACAGCGGGTTTCCGACCCGCTGTCAATCTTTGCGATTTTGCCGGATGTCCCGCCTCCAAACCCGCCCCCTGAGCGCTGGCAAAATTCCGGCCTTTGTGTGGGAGTGGAATGGGGGTATGTTTGTATTGATTGCGTGGGACAGCGGATTTTAAAGGACATTATTGTATGTGTTATGTATTTTTTCTCAATGTGTATCAGCTGTGGCTTAGTGGGCCGCACTCTCGCCTCCGAGTCAGAAGGTTGTGGGTTCAAGTCCCACTCCAGAGACTCTGAGCAAGTAAATCTAGGCTGACACTCCAGTGCCTTTCTGAGGGAGTGCTGCACTGTCGGAGATGCCATCCTTCAGATAAGATGTTAAACCGAGGCCTCCTCGTCTGCTATCTCGGGTGGACGTTAAGGATCCCACGGCACTATTCAAAGAAGAGCAGGGGAGTTATCCCCGGTGTCCTGGCCGACATTTATCCTTCAACCAACACCTAAAATGGATGCTCTGATTGTTTATTTCATTGCTGCGTTTCCTACGTTACAACAGTGACTACGCTTCTAAAGTAAAAACGATAGCAAAATACTGCGGATGCTGGAAATCTGAAATAACAACAGAAACGCTGGAAAAACTCAGCAGGCCAGGCAGCATCCGTGGAGAGAGAAAGAGAGTTAACGTTTCAGGTCGATGACCTTTCGTCAGAACTTCATTGGCTGTAAAGTGTTTGGGACGTCGAAAGCTGTTATATAACTGCAAGTCTTTTCTGATGCTGGAGGCACACCAAATGCTGCCTATTCGATGGAACCCCTCCTGCAAGAGTTGGCTAAATTCTTCTAAAGCAGTCCCTCGGAACCGAGGATGACTTGCTTCCACACTAAAAATGATTTCTCAGGTGACTGATGAGTCCAATGCGGGACCTACAGTCTCTGTCACAGGTGGGGCAGACGGTGGTTGAAGGGGCAGGTGGGTGGGGTGCTTGGGTTGACGTGCGCTCCTTCCGCTGTTTGCACTTGGCTTCCGCTTGCTCCCGGCGAAGAGACTCGAGGTGTTCGGCGCCTTCCCGGATGCTTCTCCTCCACTTTGTGCGGTCTTGGGCCAGGGATTCCCAGGTGTCGGTGGGGATATTGCACTTTTTCAAGGAGGCTTTGAGGGTGTCCTTGAAGCGTTTCCTCTGCCCACCTGGGGCTCTCTTGCCGTGTCAGAGCTCCGAGTAGAGCGCTTGTTTTGGGAGTCTCGTATCAGGCATGTGGACGATGTGGCCCGTCCATCGGAGCTGATCGAGCGTGGTCAAAGCTTCGATGCTGGGGATGTTGGCCTGAGCGAGAACACTGATGTTGTTGCGCCTGTCCTGCCAATGGATTTGCAGGATCTTGCGGAGGCAGCATTGGTGGTACCTCTCCAGTGCTTTGAGATGCCTGCTGTACATGGTCCATGTCTCTGAGGCGTACAGCTTCACCAACTGCTGTCTATTCGATGGAACCCCTCCTGCAAGAGTTGGCTTATATTACAGGGTGGGGAAGAGCACACAGTGGGACAAACTGGGCAAAATCACTCAAATCCATTGAATTAACATAGAATACTGAGGAAAAGTTTGCATTTTAGTCTAGGAATAGCAGGTTGTAGTTACAGATCCACCTCAGTTGCAGATAAGTGAAGCGAACGAGACTGGAGCTTTGATAGTTAGTACAATATTACATTCGAGAGCAAAATAATAAAATAATTTAATAGAATGAAGGGTAACAGCCAGTGGTTCTAGTAAGATGCTGACTTTTATTCCAGTATTACCCAAGCTAGTGCATTCTCTGCCCCATTAATTATCTTAGTACTTGTGTGCAGTTTAATTGGAAAGTCAATATTTGACTAAAGGCAACAACGTTAATGAGACCATTACAGATGTTATTACTGAACTCGTTTCCCTCCTATATGCAAAATTTCAGAACTGGGGATGTCGATTTAAGGTTAAGAATATGGATTTAAACAGGTCGTTCAAAGAAAAGAACCTGATTTTTATAGTGCCTTTCAGGTCCCCGTGACGCCCCAACTGCCTCACAACCAATGAATTACTTTTTGTTGAGGCCTTGTCACTGTTGCTGTGTCGGCAAATGTGGCAGCCACAACTAGGTCCCAGAAACAGCAAAATTGTGAATGACTCAGAACTGGATTAAGAATGCTTGGTACCTTGGGCACCGTTAATTCATCAAAGAACTCAATCAAGTTTGACAAATGGCATTCCTTTATTAATCCATATGTTTCCAAGCGCCAATTAATTTTGTCCTGGATTAGTGCCTTTAAAAGTTTCCCCACAACCGATGTTAGGCTGACTGGCCCGTAGTTGCCAGGTTTATCCCTCTCCCCTTTTTTGAACAGGGATGTAAAGTTTGCAATCCTCCAGTCATATACAGCACAGAAAGAGGTCCTTCGGCCCATCGTGTCTGCGTCGGCCATCAAGCCCTGTCTATTCTAATCCCATTTTCCAGCATTTGGTCCGTAGCCTTGTATGCTATGGCGTTTCAAGTGCTCATCTAAATGCTTCTTGAATGTTGTGAGGGTTCCTGCCTCTACCACCCTTTCAGGCAGTGAGTTCCAGATTCCAACCACCCTCTGGGTGAAAAAGTTTTTCCTCAAATCCCCTCTAAACCTCCTGCCCCTTACCTTGAAACTATGCCCTCTGGTTATTGACCCCTCTACTAAGGGGAAAAGTTCCTTTCTATCTACCCTATCTATGCCCCTCATAATTTTGTACACCTCAATCAGGTCCCCCCTCAGCCTTCTCTGCTCTAAGGAAAACAACCCCAGCCTGTCCAGTCTCTCTTCATAGCTGAAGCGCTCCAGCCCAGGTAACATCCTGGTGAATCTCCTCTGCACCCTCTCGAATGCAATCACATCCCTCCTATAGTGTGGCGACCAGAACTGCACACAGTATTCCAGCTGTGGCCTAACTAGCGTTTTGTACAGCTCCATCATAACCTCCCTGCTCTTATATTCTATGATGTGGAGATGCCGGTGTTGGACTGGGGTGGACAAATGTGAGAAGTCGCACAACACCAGGTTATAGTCCAACAGTTTTATTTGAAATCACAAGCTTTCGGAGCGCTGCTCCTTCGTCAGGTGAATATTCTATGCCTCGGCTAATGAAGGCAAGTATCCCATATGCCTTTTTAACTACCTTTTCTACCTGTCCTGCTGCCTTCAGGGATCCATGTACATGCACACCAAGGTTCCTCTGTCCTTCCTAGGGTCCGACCATTCATTGTTTATTCCCTTGCCTTGTTAGTCTTCCCAAAATGCATCACCTCACACTTTTCAGGGTCAAATTCCATTTGCCTCTGTTCTGCCCATCTGACCAACCCGTCTATATCGTCCTGTAGCCTGAGGCTTCCCTCCTCGCTATTTACCACTCCACCAATTTTCGTGTCTTCTGGCACCACTCCTATATATCTAAGGAAGATCAGAAGGTTGTGGCCAGAGCCTCCACAATTTCCACCCTTCTCTGAGCAACCTAGGATGCATCCCATCCAGACCAGGTGACATTTCTACTTTGAGCGCTGCCAACCATTTAAGTACAGTGAAACCTGTACAAACGGACACCCCCCGAAAAACGCACACATGTAAAAAAAAAAGAACATGTACGGACAATCCCAAATAACTTCCATTGTAATAGATACAAGCTGCACCTTGAAACCACAGACACTCGCAAATTACGAACTACGGACCGCCTTCAATGCACCAAGTCCATTTACAACTTAAAACACCGGACAAGGAGGTAGGTGTGAGGTGGCAGTGGGTGAAAAACAAAACAGCTTTTGTGTAATGGAGATCTCTTTACCGAGCATGCATAGCAGCAGAGAAACCTGGTTCTTGGAACTTCTCGCACAAAAGCTGCAGGCGCAAAAACCACAAATAAAGATTCTCGAGTACAGGGGACCCAACCTTTATCAGGTAAAATGTGTAGAGGTCATGTGATTTGATGCCACGTGGTCAAACCTCCAGGAATGACTCCAATCAGAGTTGGCAAGCCTGCTCCACCAGTACGTTGGGGACTGACGAGCGGCTAAGAGTCCTCTACCCACCGCCTAGCACTTCAATCATTAGCAGCGGCAGCACACGCAGGGCGGGGTGGGGGGGTCCCGCATAGGGGTCTGCAGGACATTAATTTCACCCGCCCCCCCGCCAATTTGGCTGGGATCTCTCCGGCTCGACAGCAGCCACCTGGCCCTGTGCAGGCTGCCAACGTAGCAGATCCCAGGATCAGGACAGCCCTCCCTCAACGGAATAGGACCCTGGGATGGCAATGAACTTGAAAACCCAATAAACGGAAAATGTGAAATCACATCCTGCTGGCGGGGCTCCAGAATTAGGCCCAATTCCAGGTGAGGGTGAAATAAAGCCGGAACGGTGCAGGAGATGCAGCCTATTTGGCTCATCCAGTTTACAGTACATACAATGAACAATTTTAAAATAAGGACCCCTGCAAATAAAGGACACCTGATGCAAGTCCCTTGGGTGTCCTTAAGTTACAGATTTCACTGTAGCTCTTTATTTTTATCCGATCCAATTTCTCTACTACCTCCTCCTTTACCGTGATGTTGGCAGCATCCTCTTCTTTACTGAAGATCGTTGCAGAGTCATTTAGTACTTCAGCCGTGCCCTCTGCCTCCACAAGATCATCACCTTTTTGGTCCCACCCTTCTTTTGACTCCCCTTTTGCTTTTTATATGTTTATAAAAGACTCCTGGGTTCCCTTTTATGTTACCTGCTAATCTATTCTCGTATACTCTCTTTGCCCCTCATATCTTTTCTCAGTTCTCCTCTGTACTTCTTGTGTTCTGCTTGGTTCTCTGCAGAATTAAAAAGAAAGACTTGCATTTCTATAGCGCCTTTCACAACTTCAGGACCTCCCAAAGCGCTTTACAGCCAATGAAGTACTGCTTTGAAGTGTAGTCACTGTTGTAATGTGGGAAACACGGCAACCGATTTGCGCACAGCAAGCTCCCACAAACAGCAATGTGATAATGACCAGATAATCTGTTTTAGTGATGTTGATTGAGGGATAAATATTGGCCAGGACACCGGGGATAACTCCCCTGCTCTTTTTCGAAATAGTGCCATGGGATCTTTTACATCCACCTGAGAGAGCAGACGGGGCCTCGGTTTAACGTCTCATCCGTAAGACGGCACCTCCGACAGTGCAGCACTCCCTCAGTACTGCACTGGGAGTGTCAACCTCGATTTTTGTGCTCAAGTCCCTGGAGTGGGACTTGAACCCACAACCTTCTGACTCAGAGGCGAGAGTGCTGCCCACTGAGCCACAGCTGAATTATGAACCTGACATTTATCATAAGCATCCTTTTTCTGTTTCATTTTAATCTCTATATCTTTAGTTATCCAGGGAGCTCTAGCTTTGGACGCCCTTCCTTTCCCCCTCGTGAGAATGTGTCTAGTCTGTACCCAAACAATCTCCCCTTTAAAGGCCTCCCATTGCTCATTTGCTGCCAATCTTTGATCCCTTTTCAAGTCACTGAAATTAGCCCTCCTCCAGTTGAGTATTTTCACATTTGAATGTTCCTTGACCTTTTCCATAACTACTCTAAACCTAATGATACTGTGATTAGACTTTCTGATATGCACTTCTAATTTATGCATTCCTGATGGACAGTTTGCTTAGCTACAATTGCTGGCAACCATTCATTCTTAGAATACGAGCAAAGGCTTGTGGCGTACAATCTTTCAGTGGCCTGCACACTGGGACTTGTTTTACCTGGTTTATGGTCGCTCAACAACTGTCTCACATCTGTTTCAATTTAGTAGCGCTCGTCCTTAAGTAATAAGGTAGTCTGTAAAAAAAAAAACTGCTTTATAGGTTCTCTGATAGCCCAGCTTGATACAAAACTGAGGCTTAGACATCAGAAAGATTTCCAGTTTCAATCTCTGGGCGTTGTGGAGTTCGCTATCTCAGTCCGAATGCCTGTTTAGTGGCATTACAATTGGTCTCTGCCCAGGTCTGAAGGAAGGGCGAATTGCCCCGAGGATCCCCCTCGCACACTCTTGAACGACTCCTGCTGGTAATATTCATGTGTGGACTTAGCCGTGATGCTCTCCGCAGCAGAATAACATGCTGACTCTGTCAATAAATGCTTGGGTGAGGTACCAGGAGTTTACATCAGGCTTCCCACCAAGTCATCAACACTTTCAGGAGTGGCGGGGGAAAGAAAATTGGTTGGGGTGGGGGGGAGATAAAGCAGGAAGGGAACAAATTGCTTTGTAATTTACGTGTCGATTGCAGTTAATTTAAAGGGAAATTGAAGCTCATTAGCTCTATTTAGATCTCATTATGCATGCTAATTAACACAAGTATATTAATTGCTTTTGAAAGTTGATTGTAATTGATCTTTACAGTACATTACAGCGGTTTGCTCTATGGCTAGGCTATGCTGAATCCCTATTTGGTTTGACGAAAACTGCATAAGCCAGTGGGAATGTGTGATGTAGGTGGGAAAGCAATATTGTTTAATGGAAATTTCACTGCAATTACTCCTTTCATTTCAAAAAAAATCAAGCGATTGAGAATTAGCAGCGTTTTTGTTTTGTTTTTGAGACACAAGGGCCCAACCCTGGGGGAGAGGGAGGAGGGATAATGAACCGCATTCGGCCCATGAATGGTTTTAACAGCCCTCTGCAGTTTCATCAGTGACTGAATGAAACGGCCGTGAAAGCATCAAGTCAGCTTGATTGACACTCCGCTGTAAATTCAGTGGGCCTTCCAGAGAAAGGGAATATTAATTTTTGGGCAGAAGTGGAATCGCTTTTCCTCTTCAGTTGTTTTTGCAACACTAATTTATTGCTTGTTGAAAGGAATTAAACAGGGGCAATGATTACATCTCTCTGCACTCGATGGCTTATCTGTCTTTGGTTGCTGATTTTATCCCCTTTTAAGGAATATCAGCAAGGTGAAAATAATTCTTAAGCATCCTTAACGCAAACCTAAATGATCTAACTTGTTCCCCTTTCCTAGTTCCTGAAGTACGAGGTGCCTCTTGCCTCCCCACGCCCTCAGCGTCCCCTGTCGAGATGGAGAGTATCGAAAGTGGCTCAACGGATACTAAAAGGTACGTACGCATTGTCACTCCGTTCAGTAAAGGAGCAACTGTGTAAATCACTTTTTAATTGTCCCTTGAGCAACTATGAATGCCTTAGCCTCTGGTGCTGGTGGTATGGGTATGTTTTTTTTTTCTTTAAACATACAGTGACTCTGCTGCATAAAATACAAATGAATGCAGCTGCATCACTGATCCAGAAGTGGTTTGTTTTCACGCTGCCCACGTTTTGCAGCAGTATCGGGTGTGTGGGTTTAGCAGTTGCGATTAACTTATCACAGAATCCCCACAGTGCAGATAGAGGCCATTTCGGCCTATTGAGCCTGCACCGACACATATCCCACCCTATCCCCGTAACCCCACGTATTTAATCCCCCCCTAACACTAAGGGTCAATTTTTTATCAAGCCAAATCAACCTAACCCGCACATCTTTGGACTGTGGGAGGAAACCGGAGCACCCGGAGGAAACCCACGCAGACACGGGGAGAATGTGCAAACTCCACACAGACAGTCACCCGAGGCCGGATTCGAACCCGGGTCCCTGGCGCTGTGAGGCAACAGTGCTAACCACTATGCCACCGTGTTACCCGTAAACTTAGTTTCTTTTGTTGTCACGTTTTTCTCCCCTCGTCTCCTGAAGGCACTGACACTTGCTGGATCCTCTCCACGGGTGCCAGCATACCTCCGTACCTCCACCAAGTGTCTTCGTTCCTCACTTCCCCCTTCTCCTTATCCGAGGAAGGATATACTTGCCTTGGAGGCGGTGCAACGAAGGTTCACTAGATTGATTCCTGGGATGAGAGGGCTGTCCTTTGAGGAGAGATTGAGTAGATTGGGCCTATACTCGCTGGAGTTTAGAAGAATGAGAGGCGATCTCATTGAAACATACAATAATTCTGAGGGGGATTGACAGGGTAGATGCTGAGAGGTTGTTTCCTCTGGCTGGAGTGTCTAGAACTAGGGGGCGCAGACTCAGGTTAAGGGGTCGGCCATTTAAGACTCAGATGAGGAGGAATTTCTTCACTCAGAGGGTTATGAATCTTTGGAATTCTCTACCTCAGAGGGCTGTGGATGCTGAGTCTTTGAGTATATTCAAGGCTGAGATCGATAGATTTTTGGACTCTAGGGAATCAAGGGATATGGAGGTTGGGCGGGAAGGTGGAGTTTGAGGTTGATGATCAGCCATGATCTTATTGAATGGCGGAGCAGGCTCGAGGGGCCGTATGGCCGACTCCTGCTCTTATTTCTTACGTTCTTATGTTCCCTAGCTCAGGGACGCTGAGGCCAATTGTTACCCCAGCTGAGATCAGCCAGCTCACGGGGCAGTGCATTTACCCATTCTGACATTGAGGGAGTCAACAAATTCAAGTGTCTTGTTGCCCCTTTAAGTCTGTCTGCTCCAAGTGACACTAAGCACTGAAATATAGTGAGAGCTGTTTGAAGGGAGTTATGAATCCACCATTTCACTGATGTGACTGTATGTCTGCATTAGAGGATGAGACTGGGGAATTAATAATGGGGAACGGGGAAAATGGCAGAGACTCTGAACAAATATTTTGCCTCTGTCTTCACTGTAGAAGACACTAACAACATCCCAATAATGGATAATCAAGGGGCCACAGGGAGTGGGGAACTAAAGACAATCATTATCACTAAGGAAATAGTACTCGGTAAAATAATGGGACTAAAAGACGACAAGTCCCCTGGACCAGATGGCCTGCATCCCAGGGTCTTAAAAGAAGTGGCAGCAGTGGATGCATTGGTTGCAATATACCAAAATTCCCTGGACTCTGGAGAGGTCCCAGCGGATTGGAAAACCGCTAATGTAACACCCCTATTTAAGAAAGGAGGGAGACAGAAAGCAGGAAACTATAGACCAGTTAGCCTAACGTCTGTCGTTGGGAAAATCCTGGAGTCCTTCATTCAGGAAGCAGTAGCAGGGCATTTAGAAAAACATACTGCAGTCAAACAGAGTCAGCATGGTTTTAGGAAAGGGAAATCATGTTTAACAAATTTGCTGGAGTTCTTTGAGGATGTAACAAGCAGGGTGGACAAGGGTGAGCCAGTGGATGTGGTGTATTTGGATTTCCAGAAGGCATTCGATAAGGTGCCACATAAAAGGTTACTGCATAAGATAAGAGCTCACGGAGTTGAGGGTAATATATTAGCATGGATAGAGAATTGGCTAACTAACAGAAAGCAGAGAGTCGGGATAAATGGGTCATTTTCTGGTTGGCAAACGGTAACTAGTGGGGTACCACAAGGATCGGTGCTGGGGCCCCAACTATTTACAATCTACATTAATGACTTGGATGAAGGGATCGAGTGTAATGTAGCCATGTTTGCAGATGATACAAAGATGGGTGGGAAAGCAAGTTATGCAGAGGACTCAAAGAATCTGCAAAGGGATATAGACAGGCTAGGTGAGTGGGCAAACATTTGGCAGATGGAATATAATGTGGAAATGTGCGAGGTTATCCACTTTGGCAGGAAAAATAAAAAAGCAAACTATTATTTAAATGGAGAGAGATTACAAAATGCTACAGTTCAGAGGGACCTGGGGGTCCTTGTGCATGAAACACAAAAAGTTAGCATGCAGGTACAGCAAGTAATCAAAAAGGTAAATGGAATGTTGGCCTTTATTTCAAGGGGGTTGGAATATAAAAGCAGGGACGTCCTGCTACAACTGTACAAGGTATTGGTGAGACCACACCTTGAGTACTGCGTACAGTTTTGGTCTCCTTATTTAAGGAAGGATATACTTGCATTGGAGGCAGTTCAGAGACGATGAGGAAAGGTTGAGCAGGCTGGGCCTATACTCATTGGAATTTAGAAGAATGAGAGGTGATCTTATCGAAACATATAAGATACTGAGGGGGCTCGACAGGGTAGATTCAGAGAGGATGTTTCCCCTCATGGGGAAATCTAGAACTCGGGGGCACAGTCTCAGAATAAAGGGTCGCCCTTTTAGAACTGAGAGGAGGAGGAACTTCTTCTCTCAGAGGGTTGTAAATTTGTGGAATTCTCTGCCCCAGAGAGCTGTGGAGGCTGGGTCATTAAATACATTTACAGTGGAGATAGACAGATTTTTGCAAGATAAGGGAGTGAAGGGTTATGGGGAGTGTGCTGGGAAGTGGCTTTGAGCCCAAGATCAGCCATGATCTTATTGAATGGCGGAGCAGGCTCGAGGGGCCATGTGGCCTATTCCTGCTCCTATTTCTTATGTTCTTATGAACATTTTCATTCAGAAGTGAAACTGAAATGGTCAGGGTGGCACAGTGGGTTAACGGGAGCATGTGACATAAAGGCACACATAGATTCTGTAAATATAACCTCCTGTGATTACCGAGTGGCAGTCTCACCTGGGGAATTGCTGGGAAGAGGTGGGGAGCTGCCTTTTGAAGGAGGGAGGGGCACTTGGAGTGCACCCTGAACTTGTGCTCTCAAATGAGGGGCTACATTTGGCCTGAACTTGGCACAGCTGGTCTCACTCTCACCCCTCGGTCTTTAGGTTAAGGGTTCAAGTCCCACATTAGAACTTGAGCACATAATCTGGGCCGCTACTGGAATGTTGGCGGTGGTTTTCTTTTATTTGTTTATGGGATGTGGGCGTCGCTGGCAAGGCCAGCATTTATTGCCCATCCCTAATTGCCCTTGTTGTCCTTTGTTGACCTGATTTAAAGATCCCACAGCACTACTTGAGAAGAACGGAGAGGTCACCTAGTATCCTGGCCAACATTCCTCCCTTCAATCAATGCCTCTGGGGAAAATTAAAACGATTAGCCAGTCATTTCTCTTATACCGCTATTAGTGGGATATTGCTGGTGTACAATGGCTGCCTCATTTGCCTATGTAAATTTCAAAATTCTCATCCTTGTTTTCAAATCCCTCCCTGGCCTCGCCCCTCCCTATCTCTGTAATCTCCTCCAGCCCCACAACCTCCCGAGATATCTGCGCTCCTCTAATTCTGCCCTCTTTAGCATCCCTGATTATAAATCGCTCAACCTTTGGTGGCCGTGCCTTCTGCTGCCTGGGCCCTAAGCTCTGGAATTCCCTGCCTAAACCTCTCCGCCTCTCTACCTCTCTTTCCTCCTTTAAGACGCTCCTTAAAACCTACCTCTTCAACCAAGCTTTTGGTCACCTGCCCTAATTTATCCTTATGTGAATCGGTGTCAAATTTTTTGTCTTAAAATACTCCTGTGCAGCGCCTTGGGACGTTTTACTACGTTAAAGGCGCTATATAAATACAAGTTGTTGTTGTTGTTGTAACAGTCACTGCATTAAAAAAAAGTACCTTATTTTGTGGAATACTTTGAACCATTCCAAGAACTTGATGAGACACAAGAGCATGCACAGATTGTCTAGTGAACCTTTTCAGGGTACTTGAAGATGGAGGTTGACCTTCCCTCTCTAACTGAAGGAACCCACGCATGCAGTAGTTAATCTAACATTCCCCACCCTTGCCAGTCTTCACTTGGAAGCATATCAACAATCAAAAAGCTAAGAGTAGAATCATAGAACGATACAGCACAGAAGGAGGCCGTTCAGCCCATTGTGCCTGTGCCGGCTCTTTGAACGAGCTCTCCAATTAGTCCCACATCCCCTGCCCTTTCCCCACAGCCCTGCAAAATGTTCCCCTTTGGGTATTTATCCAATTCCCTTTTGAAAGTTACTGTCAAATCTCCTTTCAGGCAGTGCATTCCAGATCATCCTAACTTGCTGCGCAAATTTTTATTTCCTCGTGCCACCTCTGGTAAAATCAAATGTCACAAAATCCACAGTAAGCTACTTTGTGCCAGTGTATTTCTCTTCTATTTTGGTACAGTACTTGTTTTCAAGGTGTGGGTGGCACTGCCCGCATTGACTGGCCATCCCTAGTTGCCCTGAAAAGTTGCTGTTGGGCTGCCATCTTGAACTCTTGTGCAGTCCTAGCAGGTTTTTTTTTAGAGTTTGGTCACTTCAGAGGGTTTTTAAGGGTCAATCACATAAGTGAACCAGTTGGTTTTTATGGCCATTTATTGTGTTTTTCTGATGTTAACCCACAAATTGCACAACATGCCACAGTGGGATTTGAACTCGTGACCTCTGGGTTGCGAGTCCAGTGCCTAACAACTACACGACTGCACCATCAGGGGGCGCAGTTAACTAAAAAAAGACTTGCATTTCTATAGCGCCTTTCACAACCACCAGACGCCTCAAAGCGCTTTACAGCCAATGAAGTACTTTTGAAGTGCCGTCACTGTTGTAATGTGGGAAACGCAGCAGCCAATTTGCGCACAGCAAGCTCCCACAAACAGCAATGTGATAATGACCAGATAATCTGTTTTTGTTATGTTGGCTGAGGGATAAATATTGGACAGGACACCAGGGATAACTCCCCTGCTCCTCTTCGAAATAGTGCCGTGGGATCATTAACGTCCACCTGAGAGAGCAGACGGGGCCTCGGTTTAACATCTCATCCAAAAGACGGCACCTCCGACAGTGCAGCACTCCCTCAGCACTGCACTGGAGTGTCAGCCTAGATTTATGTGCTCAAGTCCCTGGAGTGGGACTTGAACCCACAACCTTCTAACTCAGAGGCGAGTGTACTACCAACTGAGCCACGGCTGACACTAATCGAACTCTGCTTATTGATGGGGCAAACGATTTGGCATGGCAGCTTCTTCCTGCGGCAGATTCTGCAGAATGTTACCGTACCACATGTAACACTATTTACTGCCCAGGTACTGCAATTTGGTGCATGAATTCCCAGAGCAAGTGCTGTTATCTGAGAATCATAGAATCTTGCCGCACAGAAGGAGGCCCATGTGGCCCATCGTGCCTGTGCCGGCTCTTTGAAAGAGCCGTCCAATTAGTCCCACTCCCCCCTGCTCATTCCCCACAGCCCAGCAACTTCTTCCTTTTCAAGTATGTACCCACTTCCCTTTCGAAAGTTACTATTGAATCTGCTTCCACCGCCCTTTCAGTCAATGCATTACAGATCACCACAACTCACTATGTTTCAAAAAAAAAATGTCCTCCTCGTCTCTCCTCTGGTTCTTTTATCAATAATCTGCACCATCTGGTTACTGACCCTCCTGTCAGTGCAAACGCTTATCTGAGTGATTACAATCATTTGCCCAAGTTCTTGATCATATTCCAATTCGAATGCACTTTAATGTTTGTTTTTACAACCTGCTGCAGTCTGTCCGCTGTTAATTGCTAATTATTTAGTTTGGTATTTCTATCTCCGTAGCCCAACGGAAAACGGAAAGCTGCTTGACCCTGCCGAGTGGACTATTTTAGATGTGTTCAATTATTTCAAGAAAGCTGGCTTTGAAGACCAGGCTGTGGCTTTTCAGGAACAGGTGGGTAATAGAAGAAGAAAAAAAATCTATGAGGTATGTTTGCCACCTATTGGAACCCACAGTGGGTTAATCCTTCAGCTCGTGTTCCCCTAACTGTCCTAAGGTACTTTTTTTTACTTTGCATTCAGCAGTTGGTCCCATTTCCATAAGGTGACCTCCATGTATTGATGTGCCTCCTCGGGAATCCCGACTCCAAGCACACTGGGTCTCCGCTTTTCTGCTGAGAGCAAATGCCTGGGACCTCCTCCCCGCTCCCCCCCCCCCCCCCCCCCCCCCCCCCCGGTTTACGTAGTTGAAACCAGTGACCTTAATCCCAAAGGCAGAATAGTTAGACTCATGTTTTCATGGGCCTTAGGTTCCTACAGCCTAGACTTGTTTTACACCATAGAGGTGCGGGTGACACAATGAACCACGTGTTGGCAGTTCGCTGCACTCCTGTGATTGGATCTACTTAATTTAGTAAAAATAGCTTGAATGTTCCAAAAAATTTGATGCAGATATTGAGCAATATTGGTAATTGCAACCTATCCACAAATAGTGACCAACAACAAAGTTTCTACCCGTTTCCACCTCCGTAACATCGCCTGTCTTCGCCCCTGCCTCAGACTTCTACCTCTATTCGCGACTATTCCAAAGCTCTCCTGGCCGACCTTCCATCTTGCACCCTCCGTAAAATTGAGCACATCCAAAATTCGGCTGCCTGCATCCTAACTTGCCCGTGCCCAGGCCCCGTTCACCCATCACCCCCGTACTCGCCAACTTGCGTTGGTCGGTCTGGCAACACCTCGATTTTAAAATCCTCATCCTCATTTTCAAATCCTTCCATGGCCTGGCCCCTCCCTAGCACTGTAACCTCCTCCAGCCCTACAACTCTGAGATCTCTGTGTTCCTCCAATTCTGGCCTCTTGCGCATCCTTCGGCCCCGCTATTGGCGGCTGTGCCTTCAGCTGCCTAAGCTCTGGAATTCCCTCCCTAAACCGCTCCGTCTCTCTCTCTCTCTCTCTCTCTCTCCTCCTTTAAGATGCTCCTTAAAACCTACCCCTTTGACCAAGCTTTTGGTCACCTGTCCTAATATCTCCTTACGTGGCTTGGTGTCGAATTTTGTTTGATAATCGCTGCTGTGAAGCGCCTTGGGACGTTTTACTATGTTAAATGTGCTGTATAAATGCAAGTTGTTGTTTTTATGCGTACTTTTCAGCAAATACGGTTGTCAGAACTGACCATGTTTGGGGTTGTTTGTTTGTTGACACTTCTGCAGGAAATAGATGGCAAGTCTTTACTTCTAATGAAAAGGAGCGATGTTCTGACGGGACTGTCGATCAAGCTGGGCCCGGCGCTCAAGATTTACGAGTACCACGTGAAAGCGCTGCAGATGCGCCACTTAAAAAGCAGCTCTTCATAGTGGTTAAGGGAGACCAGTGAACTCTGTGTAGGGGATTAGTGTGGGGGGGAAACCTGCCCACTGTCCCCGTCCCCCCTCTCCCCCCATCGGTTGCATGTAGGATGTTGGCTGTTCAATGGTGTGGGTTGCAGAAATTCCGTGTCGTAGAATCTTGTTTGAGTGCTTTTCGAGCTCGAAGGGAATCTGATCCTCTTTGAGGTAATGTGGCCATTTACAGTGACTTGGAACTTCTACTCAATTTTTGTGAGCAGTTGTGTTTTTCCTTTACCTATTAACTATGCGTATTTACTTTGTGTACATGTCCGTGATCTGATGATCATTCAGATCACGTAAACCTGTGACTGACTGTAAGATAATGCAACTCTAGCAATAACGTATTGCTTAACTGTGGACATTGCCTTGGGTGCTTTTTCAAGAGATGCTGTGCCGCATTTGTAAAATAAGCCATTTTATATTATATTGCAGCCGTTAACTTGGTGCAAATGGATTGTTGAAGGGGTTTTCCTCGGTGTCGCAGTTTTGTGCTTAGCTGTTTTCTGCGTGGCTGACGCTTCTGTTGTCAGTGTTACCGTCGGACGGTCTTCAACCTGACGGCGTATATCGGAATGTGGTTTTGGCCGTGCAGTGAAGGGACCATGTGCTTTCTGTGTATCTTTTTTAAGTAAAGGGAATGGGATGAACTATTCCAAGGTGTTTACACCCTTTTAAAATGTTTGGCTCCTGGCCTGCCACTTGGAGCAGCCGTTCCTCGCCCGATGCCAAGCTCCAGAGGGCCAGCACACGAACCTCCCAGATATTTAAGAGATGGTCAAAGATGTGCAAGTCATTCACTGCCTGCTTTCCTCCATTCAGAGAATATCAATCGGAAGATATGTCCCCCCAAAATGTGCACTGCACTAGAGACTCGTAAATATCAAACTCAGGTAGGCTTTGTGGGTGGGGACGGAGGTGGTTGGAGAGAGAGAGAGAAAGAAAATTAAGAATTTATGTAATTCACAACCAACTTACAGCTCCAAAGTATTGGGTAACGTCATATGTGAAATAAATTCTGTATAATTTGAGATGGGGCCGTCAATAGAATCAGCTTGGCACAGCTCACTAGCACTCTCACCTCTGAAGCAGATGGCTGTGGGTTCAGACCCACTCTAATCGAAACCGACGTTTTTATGTGCAGGTTGCACACTGAGCATCACAGGCATATGGTTTTATTTATCACCCCAGAACCAGAAACCACATTGAGTAGCTCGTTGACAAAGCAGTGCGCCTACTTGGTATCCCTAAATTGAGAAAAGTGATGACACTTTGGTCATTTTTGCAGAATATAAGAGCTGAGACATGTCAACATTCTCAGCGTAGAGTTTCATTGTGTTGGTATAGAACATAAGAACATAAGAAGTAGGAGCAGGAGTCGGCCATACGACCCTTCGGGCCTGCTCCGCCATTCAATAGGATCATGGCTGATCCGAACCTAGACTCACGTCCACTTCCCTGCCCGCTCCCCATAACCCTTAATTCCCTTATCAGCTAGGAAACTGTCTATCTCCGTTTTAAATTTATTCAATGTCGCAGCTTCCACAGCTCTCTGAGGTAGCAAATTCCATAGATTTACTACCCTCTGAGTGAAGAAGTTTCTCCTCATCTCAGTTTTGAAACGGCAGCCCCTTATTCTAAGATTATGCCCCATATAAGGTATGTATTAGCATGGAAGCTAACACGTGATAGTAATGGTTTCTGGTACCAGTGATGTTCTGCACTGGCCAGGGGGTTCTATTCACTGCAGCTCATCATACAAACCAACACCTTTTGATTGTACAGCTCAAAGTACTTTGTACTTTATTAGATCCCTTTTCTTTTCCCCCAGCATATCTTTCCCAAGGTAGGGGGGAGTGGTAGATAACAGGCACCATGGCTTCTAGGATAGCAAAATACTGCGGATGCTGGAAATCCGAAATAACAACAGAAAACGCTGGAAAAACTCAGCAGGCCAGGCAGCATCCGTGGAGAGAGAAAGAGAGTTAACGTTTCAGGTCGAAGACCTTTCATCAGAACTGATCTGATGAAAGGTCATCGACCTGAAACGTTAACTCTCTTTCTCTCTCCACGGATGCTGCCTGGCCTGCTGAGTTTTTCCAGCGTTTTCTGTTGTTATTACCATGGCTTCTAGCATCACTTACCTTTAAGCAGATGAAACAAAAGACAGACCTGGTTTACTCCGTGCTCCCTCCAGGGAAGCACCTTCGGTCCACTAACTGCCCCTCTCTCTGACAACTAGTTGAGATTGGAAACGCATCACATGATGAGAACTATCAAGAAAACACGATTCAGGGTTTCCCCCCAGCACTTCTGTATTCACAGATCGAACGGCAATTTGTATAAGCAGCTGGAATCGCCTCTCAAGTGAAACCTGTGTTTCTATGAGGCGAAGCTGTGCGTGAGATGGCACGCCCTGCTTTAACAGTAAACCCCTGATCATGATGTATTGTTCGCTACAAAATGTGGGCTGTCTGCTATGTTCTCCCAGCCCTTCTGATGGCCACAAAACAACATGCCATCAAACCTAGAACAGGCTAATGCCAATTAGTCAGATTTATAATACACACAAGCCAAAAGCGACGGCAAGGTACTCAAACCGCACAATACTTTTTTCTTTAAAGAAGAAACCCTCACAATTAGAATCAGTCCACGGTGGGAGGGGGGGGGGGCGTTAATTATACCCTTTTGGGAATGAGGATCTTGCAGAGTCTAATGAGCAACAGAATTTCTTTGATGAAATCAGCCTCCTGGTAGACTTTCAAGTAATGATGCTGTTTTGTGCCTTTCGTTAGGGATGGGGGGAAGAGTGGTGGGACACCCCACGTGTTTTCCACTAAATGGTATATCTTGATCAGTAATCAAAGCCATTTTGCCCAAAGACTTAGAATGTCTTGACCAGAAATAAAGCCTAGAAGCTGAAATTTATGCCATGGGACTTCGTTTCATGTTAATTTGAAGTAAACAAACTGCAAGTTTAATGGAGCCTACCCCTTCTAAGAAGTTAATGCCTCTGTATTTTTTTTTATTCAGTCACAGGATGTGGACAAGGTCGGCATTTATTGCCCATCCCTAATTGCCACGGGAAGGTGGTGGTGAGCTGCCTGCCTTCAGTAAGTGACTTGCTGGGCCATTTCAGAGGGCAGTTAAGAGGCAACCCCATTGCTGTGGGTCTGGAGTCACATATAGGCCAGACCGGGTAAGGACGGCAGATTTCCTTCCCTAAAGGACATTAGTGAACCAGATGGGTTTTTACGACAATCCAGTAGTTTCATGGTTGCCATTACTGATACAGATTTATTTAATTAACTGAATTTAAATTCCCCAGCTGCCGTGGTGGGATTTGAACTCTAGTCTCCGGATCATTAGTCCAGGGCTCTGGATTATTAGTCCAGTAATGTAACCACTATGCCACCGTTCCCCCCTAGTATTGGCGCCTCCCACATACTTTCCCCTGGATGGAGTCTTACCTATTTAATGTATTCAAAGAGATCCTCAATTTTTTCTTTGCCAACAGCACAAATTAACATTTTGCCAAAGCAACTGTTCATCACTAATTTGTAAACAAAATGTTGGCTTCTTTCCCAGCGACACAGCGTCTGTGGTTTTTTTGAATTTTGGTACGGCTATATGGCTACCATATTAATTCTAGCTATTTTTAAAAACTTAAAACATCCTTATTTGTCACATCCTCATTCGACATTGCATTGGCTGCGTGTTTCTTTCTGGTCCTATCTGAGACATGAGAGTGGTGGGCACTGCCTTGTATTCATTATTTACAAACTATATATAAGAACATAAGAAATAGGAGCAGGAGTTGGCCATTTGGCCCTTCGAGCCTGCTCCACCATTCAATAAGATCTTGGCTGATCTTCTACCTCATCTCCACTTTCCTGCACTATCCCCATATCCCTTGATTCCCTTAATACCCAAACATCTATCGATCTCTGTCTTGAATATACTCAACGACTGAGCCTCCACAGCCCTCTGGGGTAGATAATTCCAAAGATTCACCACCCTCTGAGTGAAGAAATTTCTCCTCATCTCAGTCCTAAATGGCCGACCCCTTATTCTGAGACTGTGACCCCTGGTTCTAGACTCCCCAGCCAGGGGAAACATCCTCCTGTATCTACCCTGTTGAGCCCTGTAAGAATTTTGTATGTTTCAATGAGATCACCTCTCATTCTTCTAAACTCTAGAGAATATAGGCCTAGTCTACTCAATCTCTCCTCATAGGACAATCCCCCCATCCCAGGAACCAGTCTGGTGAACCTTCGTTGCACTCCCTCTATGGCAAGTATATCCTTCCTTAGGTAAGGAGACCAAAACTGTCCATAATACTCCAGGTGTGGTCTCACCAGGGCTCTATATAATTGCAGTAAGACTTCTTTACTCTTATATTCAAATCCTCTTGTAATAAAGGCCAACATACCATTTGCTTTCCTAATTGCTTGCTGTACCTGCATGTTAACTTTCAGTGATTCGTGTACAAGGACACCCAGGTCCCTCTGAGCACCAACATTTCCCAATCTCTCACCATTTAAAAAAATACTCTGCTTTTCTATTTTCCTACCAAAGTGGACAATTTCACATTTCTCCACATTATATTCCATTTGCCATGTTCTTGCCCACTCATTTAGCCTGTCTATATCCCCTTGAAGCCTCCTTGCATCCTCCACACAACTTACAATCCCACCCAGCTTTGTATCATCAGCAAACTTGGATATATTACATTTGGTCCCCTCATTGATGTAGATTGTGAATAGCTGAGGCCCAAGCACTGATCCTTGTGGTACCCCACTAGTTACAGCCTGCCAACCTGAAAATGATCCGTTTATTCCTACTCTCTGTTTTCTGTCCGTTAACCAATCCTCAATCCATGCTATCCCAATCCCATGAGCCCTAATTTTGTTTAATAACCTCTTGTGTGGCACCTTATCGAATGCCTTCTGATATGGTTTACAGTCCCTGATTTAGACAATCAAAATTGGTCCAGAATATTTATCGTTTGATCTATTTTCTTTCTTCAGCTGACCAGTACATTTTCATTACTCTTAAGTCACGATATTTGAACTACTGCAGAACATGGGCCAGATAAAGGAACGTGTAGGCAACTTAACATTGCACCATATTGGCATACTGCAGTACTGTAATACAAAGTTAGTCAGGGTGCAGGTTGGCAACAGTTGACCCTTCCACCTCTCCTGCAGGTGCTGAGAGGGGAGTTCCTTTAAAAAGGACATGTTTTTCCAGACGGATTAAGGGAAATCTGGGGACAGCCCAGGGTGCTCACATGCACCCATGAATAGTCAATCCCAAGTTGACATTGACATTATCTGGAACTTGTAATGGGAGGGAAATCGGTGTAGGGGAAAAGGATTTCAAAAATAAACCTTGCATTGATCACTACAAAGAAATGCACAGAATGCTGTAAAACTGGTGCCTGTCTGTCATGTTGAGCCTGTGTTGTAGCTTGTGCTTGCACTTAATCTGTATGTATGTGTTTTTGAACTCGTATGCATTTTTTAAAAACTTGAAACAAATGATGGTGCACCAGCTCTTAGTCCGTGGCGACACTTTTATTCCCATCGCTGTATTAATTAGAAGAGTTGAACACAGCACCTATGAGACACGTGGAGCTTATTCAGCAGTAAAATGCTGACTGCTTATCCCTACATGTATTTTGTGTGTGTGACATGTTAAATTATGATTTTTGTGTATAATAATTGCAGATTTTATCAACTTATTGTATTCTTGTAACCAGTCATCTTAAATTACAGATGTACATTGAAAGTATTTATACATGTTGCTTAAGAGATGAAATGTTACATTGATTTTTTTTTTAATAATATGGTGCTGGTTAAAGCCTTGTCACTTGTGCTGCCTGTTCTTTGATGAAAATTGTGGGAAATGCGTTTGAGCAAACACCATGGAATGGTGCAATGCCTTGTTTGTTCTGCCTGTGCAGAAGACCTATTGTAGCTTACTTGTCAATGTCCCGTGGCTAGCACAAAAGATCACGTCATAGAGTCCTAACGGCACAGAAGGAGGCCATTCGGCCCATCGCATCCGTGCCGGCTCTCTGTAGAGCAATCCAGTCAGTCCCATTCCCCCGCTCTATCGCCGTAGCCCTGCAAGTTTATTTCCTTCACGTGCCTATCCAGTCTCCCCTTGAAAACATTGAGGGCTGGATTTTCCAAGCCCCGAGGAGGCGGGCATGGAGGCGGGACAGCCGGTAAATTCGGATAAAGTGGGGGCGGATGGCAAACCCGCCCCCATCCCGCCTCCGTGCCCTTTTGCCAGGCGGCGGGAAGATGTGCTGCTTCGGGTCCCGTCTCCTGGAGGTGGGAAAGGCGTTTAATCCTTTTTAACTGCCTGTTAACAGCTAGTTAACAGGCAGAAAAAAGGATTAGTGCCATTTTACCTTCACAGGTGAAGGCTTCCCGACCTCGGAGAACCCCGCCGGGTTGGAAGAGACGTGAAGGAGGTCTGCGGGGGTCAGAGGGACCTGGAAGTAAGGTGTATAGGTGAGTGATGGGTGCAAGTGTGGAGTGGTAAGGGTGCAAGTGTGGAGTGGTAAGTATGCAAGGTGAGTGATCAGTTTTAAAAAATGTTCACTTACCTTGTTTTCTTCCAACAGCCTTCAGCCGCACTGGATCGGGAGACCCGACATCCTCCTTGTCGATTTCACAGACTGACTGTTGGAACCTCTGAACCAACAGCCATGTGAAATCAACAAAGTTGAAAGGTTTGATGAGTCCTGAACACAAGTACTCATCAAACTACAGAGAATGTCAGTGTTTGACAGCTTCACAGAGCTGTCAAACGCTGACATTTCCTCTTTCAAGAAGTCTTGACAGATAGCATGTCTGATATTGACGTGCTCTGTCAGTGACTTCCTAATTGGCCTGCTGAGCCCGCAGGGCGGGCATAACAAGCTCAATCAGGGGAAAATCACTCTGGTTGGTCAGGCGAGGATGGAGGTGGGACATTGACACGACAAGCAGCAGTCCCGCCTCCAACTCGTCTCCATTCACAAAATCCAGCCCTGAGTGTCTCCGCTTCCACCACTTCCGTCGGCAGCGAGTTCCAGGTCCTCACCACTCACTGCGTAAAAAAGTTTTTCCTCACATCCCCCTGTATCTCTTCCCCAAAATATAAAATCTGTGTCCGCTAGTCCTTGTACCATCAACTAGTGGGAACAGCCTTTCCTCGTCTAGCCTATCCAAACCCGTCATAATCTTGTACACCTCTATCAAATCACCCCTCAACCTCCTTTGCTCTAATGAAAACAAATCCAGCTTCTCCAACCTGTCGTTGTAGCTAAGATCCCCCATCCCCGAAACCATTCTGGTAAATCTCCTCTGCACCCTCTCAAGGGCCTTCACATCCTTCCTACGGTGTGCTGACCAGAACTGAACATAATACTCCAGTTGTGGCCTAACCAGCACTTTATAAAGGTTCATCATAACCTCTCTACTTATGTACTCAATACCTCTATTTATGAAGCCCAAGATTCCATATGCTTTGCTAACCACTCTCTCAATATGTCCCGCCACCTTCAGGGACCTATGCACATTAACTCCCAGGTCCCTCTTTCCCTGCACACTCTTTAAAACTGTGCCATTAAGTGTATATTGCCTCTCCCTGTTCCTTCTGCCAGAATGCATCACCTCACACTTCTCTGTATTAAATTCCATCTCCCACTTGTCTGCCCATTCTGCTAGCCTTTCTATGTCCTTCAGAGGGCAGTCGATTGGTATCATCCTCACTGTTTGCCACACTCCCAAGTTTGGTGTCATCGGCAAATTTAGAAATTCTACTCTGTATTCCAATATCCAGGTCATTTATATATATCAAAAAAAGCAGTGGCCCCAGCACTGACCCTTGGGGAACACCACTGTCTACTATCCTCCAGTTTGAAAAACAGCCATTTACCACAACTTGCTGTTTTCTGTCCTTAAGCCAATTCGTTATCCAAGCTGCCTCTGACCCACCTATTCCATGAGCCTCAATTTTGTTAACCAGCCTTCTATGTGGTACTTTGTCAAACGCCTTCCTAAAATCCATGTAGACATCATCCATTGCATTCCCTTCATCAATCCTCCCTGTTACTTCATCCAAAAATTCAATTAGATTAGTCAAACACGATCTGCCTTTTACAAATTAGTGTTGGCTCTCCTTAATTAGCTTAAAACTCTCCAAGTGCCCGTTAATTTTTTCCTTGATTATTGTTTCTAAAACTTTATCCACCACTGGTGTTGAACACCTCCGTTCAGTCCGTAAGGGGGACCCCGAGCTCCCGGTGGCCTGTCACTTTAATTCACCGCTTCACTCCCACTCTGACCTCACCGTCCTCGGCCTATTACACTGTTCCACGGAAGCTCAGCGTAAGCTCGAGGAACAGCACCTCATCTTTCGTTTAGGCACGCTACAGCCCTCTGGACTCAATATCGAGTTCAACAATTTTAGATCATAACCTCAGCTCCAATCACATTTATATTTTATTTTATCCACCCTTTTATTTGTCCCCCCCCACCTTTTTTTTTCCTCCTAGAAGCTGGCAGCTGTCCTTCATTCTGCCAGTGGATTTCACACTTCATTCAGCCTTAATCTGTCACATTAACACCACCTCTAGCCTTGCATATCTCTTAATGTCTCTTAATGTCTCTTCATCTCCTCCTTTGTTCCTTTATCCCCTCCCCCTTTTCCCAGCTTTACCCTGGCCTTAAATCTATTTGATTTCCGGCTCTTCCCAGTTCTGATGAAAGGTCATCGACCTGAAACGTCAACTCTCTTTCTCTCTCCACGGATGCTGCCTGGCCTGCTGAGTTTTTCCAGCGTTTTCTGTTGTTATACTGATGTTAAACTGACCGGCCTGTAGTTACTAGGATTGTCCTTACACCCTTTCTTGAACAATGGTGTCACATTTGCCACTTTCCAATCCTCAGGCACCTCCCCCGCATCTAGGGAAGATTTGAAAATTATGGCAAGCCCTTCCGCTAACTCCTCCACCAATTCCCTTAGGATGCAAGCCATCTGGACCAGGCGACTTATCCACTGTAACCATACCCCAGCCTTTCTAGTACATCCTGTCTATCAATTTTCACCCCTTCCATTGCTTCTACCTTTTCCACCTCTACCGATATTTTGTCAGCATCCACCTCCTTACTGAAACACCAATACAAAGTACTCATTGAGTATTCTAGCCTTGCCCTGCGTCTCTGAGCATATATCATCTTCTTTGTCCCTAATAGGCCCCACCCCACCTCTTACTACCCACTTACTGTTTACATGCCGGTAGAAGATTTTTGTGTTCCCTTTTATGTTAATTGCCATTCTACTCTCATATTCTCTCTTTGCCAATCTTATTTTCATCTTCACTTCCCCTCTCAACTTACTGTATTTGGTCTGGTTCTCCCTTGAAGAATTCACCTGACATGCATCATGCACCCTCTTTTTTTGTTTCATCATCTTTTCCCTCGTCATCCAAGGAGCCCTTGCTTTGGTTCCCTTACCCTTCCCTCTTGTTGGAATGTACCTAACCTGTACTTGGAACATCTCCTCCTTAAAGATCACCCATTGTTCCGTACAGTATTTCCTGTCAGTCTTTGGTTCCATTTTACCCTGGTTACATCCTTTCGCATCCCATTGAAGTTAGCCCTATTCCAGTTTAGAAGTTCCACTCTAGATTGTTTCTTGCTCCTCTCCATTGCTAATCTAAATCTTATGATACGATGATCACTCGTACCCAAGTGTTCTCCCACAGACACTTGGTCGACCTGGCCCACCTCATTCCCCAGCACCAGATCCAGCAATGCCTCCTTCCTAGTTGGGCCAAGAACATACTGGTCAAGGAAATTCCCCCTCTCCCTTTACCCTAGCATTATCCCAATCGATATTTGGGTAATTAAAGTCCCCCAATATCACCACTCTATAGCTCTTGCATATCTCTGCGATTTCCCTGCAGATTTGCTCCTCTACCTCCGTCTCACTATTTCGAGGTCTATAGAATACCCCCAATAGCGTGATCATACACTTTTTGCTCCTCAACTTTAACCAACTGAATTCTGACCTTGTCCCCTCAAGAACATCCTTACGTTCCAACACTACAATGTCTTCCTTAATCAGCACTGCCACCTCATCTCCCTTTTTTCCTTCCCGATCTTTTCTGAACACCTTGTACCCTTGAATATTAAGTGCCCAGTCCTCACCGTTTTTAAACCACCTTTCCGTTATTGCCACAACATCATATTGCCACACGGCTAATTGTGCTTGTAGCTCACCAACATTATTCACCCTACTTTGTGCATTTACGTACATGCATTCTAAACCCATTTTTGAATTTTTCATAGTCTTTCTTAGTCTGCTCCTATCTGATGTGGTACTACTACCGCCTCTAGTACTATCTTCTCTAATACTATCCAACACACTCACTCTTTTTTTCACCTTATTCCTCTTTTCTACTCCCATATGCTGGTGCCCATCCCCCTGCCAAGCTAGTTTAAAATCTCCCCAACAGCACTAGCAAACCTCCCCGCGAGAATATTGGTCCCGGCTCTGTTGAGGTGTAATCCGTCCAGCTTGTACAGGTCCCACCTTCCCCAGAAACGGTCCCAATACCTCAGGAATCTAAAGCCCTCCCTCCTGCACCATCTCTCCAGCTACGCATTCATCTGTTCTTTCCTCCTATTCCTGTACTCACTAGCACGTGGCACCGGGAGTAATCCGGAGATTACTACCTTTGAGGTCCTGCTTTTTAATCTCTCTCCTGGCTCCCTAAACTCTGCTTGCAGGACCTCATCCCTCTCTGCCTATGTCATTGGTACCGATATGGACAACGACCTCTGGCTGTTCACCCTCCCCCCTCAGAGTGTCCTGCAGCCGCTCAGTGACATCCTTGACCCTGGCACCAGGGAGGCAACAAACCATCCTGGAGTCACATCTGCGGCCGCAGAAACTCCTGTCTGCTCCCCTAACCAATGAATCCCCTACCACTATTACTCTTCCACTCTTTTTCCTCCCACCTGTGCAGCTGAGCAACCTGTGGTGCAGTGCACTTGTCTCTGGCTGCACTCCCCAGAGGAGCCATCGCCCCCACCAGTACTCAGAACAGAATACTGTTCGGAGAGCGCGATGCACTCCGGGTCTCCTGCACTACCTGCCTGGTCCTCCTCTTCTGTCTGGCGGTCACCTATTCCCTCTCTGCCTGCACACTCTTAAGCTGCGGGGTGACCACCTCCTGAAATGTGCTATCCACGTAACTCTCAGACTCGCAGATGCACCGCAGTGACTCCAGCTGCCGCTCAAGCTCCAAAACCCAGAGCTCGAGTTGCTGTAGCTGGTGACACTTGCTGCACATGTGGTCGTCCAGGCTACGCGAAGCGTCCAGGACTTCCCGCATGGCACAGGATGTGCACTCCACGGGACTGAGCTGCCCTGCCATGTTTCTATTTAATAGACTAAGAACTAACCCACTGATCTGACGTAGAGAGAAAAAGATAAAGACAAAGGTAATACCTTGTGTAGTCTTCAGGTGAAGTGTGGTTAAAGGTGGGGGATAATTGGTCCAAGGCACACAGATGTAATTCACTCCCCATTTTAAACCAGGCATTCTGCCCTTAAATGTCATCCTCTGTCCACTTTTATAATGGAAGCTTCCCACGTAATCCTGTCACGCTGTAATTGCATCCTGCTGCCAGTGGTGGCACTGCAGTGCTCCAACTGGGACAGGTTGCAATTACAGCCTGGCAAGTTTCATAGACATAAATGGTGATGCAAGAATTAGTAATGGACAAAGTTGCAAGGAAATGCATGAAGATGTATGATTCCTTTAGTGAATTGTAAAGGTCATCTTGACAAGTGCCCTCGTGTGTGTTCTGTCTTGTTCAACACAGAAAAGTTATATAATTGTAACAAAACAACATTTAAAAATAAATTCTCCCCCCCCCCTGCAATGAGGAGGGTGCTTTAATACTTAACAGGCTGTCCAGCAAAGAAGACCTGATCATGATTTGTTTATTCTCTTGAAAGAAATGTTGATCTGAGGCCCGTTGTCTGTCCTGGATGAAGAAAAGCAAGGAGTTGTCCTGGTGCTCTGGGTAACATCCCTCCCTCACTCACCCAAAACAGAATAACTACTCAAGCATCTCATTAGCATTTGTGGGATCTTGGTGTGTGCAAAATAGCTGCCCTGTTAGTCTAAAGGAGTCGTTGCTCCTCAAAGTAATTCAGCGTATGTGAAGCACTTTTTGGGGATTTTGATTTTCTGAGACTTCTGAAGAGGTGGTTTGTACGCTTTGAAAAGTTCAGTAAGTTTACCGAAATGAGGAGTCAAGATGGCAACTGGCTACCCACCTTTTTAAACAGAGTGTTTGCATATAACAATGATGTATTAATTCCTGGTGTTAAACTTGCAATGATTGTCTTGTTTCATTAATCCTTAATGAGGAAATTGAAACATTTCTAGCTGTCATTAAGTGTCAGTCTTGGCTCAGTTGGTAGCGCACTCTCGCTTTTTGAGTCAGAAAGTTGGGGGTTCAAGCCCCATTCCAGATACTTGAGCACATAATCTAGGCTGAATCTTCACTGAGCGACACTGTTGCAAATGCTGCCTTTTGGGTGAGATGTTAAACCGTGGCCCCGTTTGCTCTCTTGGGTGGACATAAAAGATCCCATGGAACTTTGAAGAAGAGCAGGGGAATTCTCCCAGTGTCCTAGCCAACATTTATCGCTCAGTGAACACCACCAAAACAGGTTATCTCATTGCTGTTAGTGGGACCTTGCTGTGCGCAAACTGTCTGCACGCCAAAAGTACTTCATTGGCTGTGAAGCACTTTGCATCGCCCTGAGGTTGTGAAAGGTGCTTTCTAAATGCAAGTTCTTTCTTGTTAAACAAAAATTAAAAATTGTAAATGTTGGAAATCTGATAATAAAAACCAAAAATGCTGGCAACCTTTAGAGAGAAAGGACAGGTAACATTCTGATTGTAGACCCTTTGGTCAGAAGCACTTTAGTGAGGTTTGACCGAGAGAAAAAAGAAGGGAGAGAATCAGCAGATACTCCAATCAGCGTAACCCCGAGCTTCCGGTCGCCTGTCATTTTAATTCTCCGCTCCACTCCCACTCTGACCTCTCTGTCCTCGGCCTCCTACACTGTTCCAATGAAGCTCAACGTAAGCTCGAGGAACAGCACCTCATCTTTCGATCAGACACTTTACAGCCCTCCGGACTCAACAATGAGCTCAACAATTTCAGATCATAACCTTTGCCCCTATTTTTGCAGACAGCAGCGTTGGTGATGATTCTGCTATTCCCATTTACACCTCCTCTAGACTCATCTTTTGTTTCTTTATTTGTCCTATTACCATCTCCTTTTGCCATTTAGTATCTCCTGTCTTCCAGCCTATCACAGACCTTCCCTTTTGTTCTTTCCTCCCCTCCCCCCTTTCCCTGCCCCTGCACTTGCTTAAAAACCTGTTACATCTCTAACTTTTTCCAGTTCTGACGCAAGGTCATCGACCTGAAAGGTTAACTCTGTTTCTCTCTCCACAGATGCTGCCTGACCTGCTGAATGTTGCCCCGCGTTTTCTGTTTTCACTTGTCACAGAGATGGAATTACAGGGCTGAGTTTTTTTTATTCGTTCCTGGGATGTGGGCGTCGCTGGCCAGCATTTATTGCCCATCCCTAGTTGCCCTTGAGAAGGTGGTGGTGAGCTGCCGCCTTGAACTGCTGCAGTCCGTGTGGTCAAGGTGCTCCCACAGTGCTGTTATGGAGGGAGTTCCAGGATTTTGACCCAGCGATGATGAAGGATCGGCGATATACTTCCAAGTCAGGATGGTGTGTGACTTGGAGGGGAACTTGGAGGTGGTGCTGTTCCCATGCGCCTGCTGCCCTTGTCCTTCTAGGTGGTAAAGGTCACGGGTTTGGGAGGTGCTGTCGAAGAAGCCTTGGCGAGTTGCTGCGGTGCATCTTGTAGATGGTACACACTGCAGCCACGGTACGCCGGTGGTGGAGAGAAACATAAAAGATAGGAGCAGGAGTAGGCCATTCGGCCCCTCAAGCCTGCTCCACCATTCGATGAGATCATGGCTGATCATCCAAACTCAGTACCCTGTCCCTGCCTTCTCCCCATATCCCTTGATCCCTTTAGCCTTAAGAAATATATCTAACTTCTTCTTGAATATATTTACTGACTTGGCCTCAACTGCCTTCTGTGGTAGAGAATTCCACAGGTTCACCACTCTCTGGGTGAAGAAATTCCTCCTCATCTCTGTCCTAAATGGCTTACCCCTTATCTTTAGACTGTGACCTCTTGTTCTGGACTCACCCACCATCGGGAACATCCTGCATCCAGTCTGTCTAGCCCTGTTAGAATTTTATAAGTTTCAATGAGATCTCCTCTCATTCTTCTAAACTCCAGCGAGTATAATCCCAATCGACCCAATCTCTCCTCATACGTCATTCCTGCCATCCCAGGTATCAGTCTGGTGAATCTTCGCTGCACACCCTCCATGGCAAGAACATCCTTCCTCAGATAAGGCGACCAAAACTGGACACAATACTCAAGGTGTGGTCTCACCAAGGCCCTGTACAGCTGCAGCAAGACATCCTTGTTCCTGTACTCAAACCCTCTCGCTACGAAGGACAACATACCATTTGCCTTCTTTACCGCCTGCTGTACCTGCATGCTTACCTTCAGTGACTGGTGCACAAGGACACCCAGGTCTCGTTGCACTTCCCCTTCTCCCAATCTATTGCCGTTCAGATAATCTGCCTTTCTGTTTTTGCCACCGAAGTGGATAACCTCGCATTTATCCACATTATACTGCATCTGCCATGATTCTGCCCAATCACCCAACCTGTCCAAATCATACTGGAGTTTCTCGGCAACCACCTCGCAGCACCCACGCCCACCCAGCTTTGTGTCATCTGCAAACTTGGAGATATTACATCTAGTTCCCTCGTCTAGATCATTAATATATATAGTGAATAGCTGGGGTCCTAGGACCGATCCCTGCGGAACCCCACTAGTCACTGCCTGCCACTCGGAAAAAGACCCGTTTATTCCAATTCTTTGCTTCCTGTCTGCCAACCAGTTCTCTATCCAAGTCAGTACCTTGCCCCCAATCCCATGTGCCTTAACTTTACACGCTAATCTCTTATGCAGGACCTTATCGAAAGCCTTCTGAAAGTCCAAATACACCACATCCACTGGTTCTCCCTTATCTATTCTATCAGTTACATCCTCAAAAAATTCCAGTAGATTAGTCAAGCACGATTTACCTTTTGTAAATCCATGTTGACTTTGTCCAATCCTGTCACTGTTTTCCAAATGCTCTGCTATTACATCTTTTATAATGGACTCTAGCATTTTCCCCACAACCGATGTCAGGCTTACCGGTCTATAATTCCCCGTTTTTTCTTTACCACCTTTTTTGAACATTAGCTACCTTCCAATCCATGGGAACTGTTCCAGAGTCTATAGAATTTTGGAAGATGACCAGCAATGCATCTACTATTTCTAGGGCCACTTCCTTAAGTACCCTAGGATGTAGATTATCAGGCCCTGGGGATTTATCGGCATTTAAAACCATCAATTTCCCTAACACCATTTCCCTGCAAATACTGATTTCATTCAGTTACTCCCTCTCATTAGACCCTATGTTCCCCGACATCTCTGGGAGGTTATTTGTGTCCTCCTTTGTGAAGACAGAGCCAAAGTATGTATTTAAGGGAGTAAATGTTTAAGGTGGTGGAAGGGGTGCCAATCAAGTGGGCTGCTTTGTTCTGGATGGTGTCGAGCTTCTTGAGTGTTGTTGGAGCTGCACTCATCCAGGCAAGTGGAGAGTATTCCATTACAGTCGTGACTTGTGCCTTGTAGATGGTGGAAAGGCTTTGGGGAGTCAGGAGATGAGACACTCGCCGCAGAATACCCAGCCTCTGACCTGCTCTTGTTGCCACAGTATTTATGTGGCTGGTCCAGTTAACTTTCTGGTTAATGGTGACCACCAGGATGTTGATGGTGGGGGATTCGGCGATGGTAATGCCATTGAATGTCAAGGGGCGGTGGTTAGACTCTCGCTTGTTGGAGATGGTCATTGCCTGGCACTTGTGTGGCGTGAATGTTACCTGCCACTTATCAGCCCAAGCCTGAATGTCGTCCAGGTCTTGTTGCATGCAGGCATGGACTGCTTCATTATCTGAGGAGTTGTGAATGGTGCTGAACACTGTGCAGTCATCAGCGGACATCCCCATTTCTGACCTTATGATGGAGGGAAGGTCATTGATGATGCAGCTGAAGATGGTTGGACCTAGGACACTGCCCTGAGGAACTCCTGCAGTGATGTCCTGGGGCTGAGTTGATTTACTTCCAACAACCACAACCATCTTCCTTTGTGCTAAGTATGACTCCAGCCAGTGGAGAATTTTCCCCCTGATTCCCATTGACTTCAATTTTACTAGGGCTCCTTGATGCCACACTTGGTCAAATGCTGCCTTGATGTCAAGGGCAGTCACTCTCACCTCACCTCTGGAATTCAGCTCTTTTGTCCATGTTTGGACCAAGGCTGTAATGAGGTCTGGAGCCGAGTGGTCCTGGCAGAACCCAAACTGGGCATCAGTGAGCAGGTTCTTGGTGAGTAAGTGCCGCTTGATAGCACCGTCGACACCTTCCATCACTTTGCTGATGATTGAGAGTAGACTGATGGGGTGGTAATTGGCCGGATTGGATTTGTCCTTTTTGTGGACAGGACATACCTGGGCAGTTTTCCACTTTGTTGGGTAGATGCCAGTGTTGTAGCTGTACCGGAACAGCTTGGCTCGAGGCGTGGCTAGTTCTGGAGCATAAGTCTTCAGCACGACAGCCGGGATGTTGTCGGGGCCCCTAGCCTTTGCTGTATCCAGTGCGCTCAACTTTTTCTTTATCACGTGGAATGAATCGAATTGGCTGAAGACTGGCCTCTGTGATGGTGGGGTCCTCAGGAGGAGGCCGATATGGATCATCCACTCGGCACTTCTGGCTGAAGATGGTTGCAAATGCTTCATCCTTGTCTTTTGCACTCACATGCTGGACTCCGCCATCATTGAGGATGTAGATATTCATGGAGCCTCCTCCTCCTCCCAATAGTTGTTTAATTGTCCACCACCATTCACGACTGGATGTGGCAGGACTGCAGAGCTTTGATCTGATCTGTTGATTGTGGGATCGCTTAGCTCTGTCTATAACATGTTGCTTCCGCTGTTTAGCATGCATGTAGTCCTGTGTTACAGCTTCTCCAGGTTGGCACCTCATTTTTAGGTACGCCTGGTGCTGTTCCTGGCATGCTCTTCTGCACTCCTCATTGAACATGGTTGGTCGCCTGGCTTGATGGTAATGGTAGAGTGAGGGATATGCCGGGCCATGAGGTTACAGATTGTGGTGGAATACAATTCTGCTGCTGCCCCACAGCGCCTCATGGATGCCCAGTTTTCTAAATCTATCCCATTTAGCACAGTGGTAGTGCCACACAACACGACGGAGGGTGTCCTCAGTGTGAAGACGGGACTTTGTCTCCACAAAGACTGTGCAGTGGTGACATGGACATATGTATCTGCGACAGGTAGATTGGTGAGGACGAGGTCAAGTAGGTTTTTCCCTTGTGTTGGTTCTCTCACCACCTGCTGTCCTTCAGGACACGGTCAGTAGCGGTGCTACCGAGCCACTCTTGGTGATGGACATTGAAGTCCCCCACCAAGAGTACATTCTGTGCCCTTGCTACCCTCGGTGCTGATTCATCAGCTGAGGGAGGGAGGTAGGTGGTAGATAATGGGCAGAAGGGTTCCTTGCCTATGCTTGACCTGAAGCCATGAGACTTTATGGGGTTTGGAGTCAATGTTGAGGACTCCCGACTGTATACCACGGTGCCGCCACCTCTGGTGGGTCTGTCATGCTGGTGGGATAGGACACACGGTGATGGAGGAATCTGGGACATTGGCTGAAAGGTAATGATTCTGAGAGTCAGGCTGTTGCTTGACTAGTCAGTGGGAAAGCTCTCCCAATTTTGGCACAAGTCCCCAGACGTTAGTGCGGAGGACTTTGTAGGGTCGATTGTGCCGCTGTCATGTCTAAAGCCGGTGCCGAGGTCAATGCTGGGTTCGGTTTTATTCTTATTGTTTTTTTGTAGCGGTTTGTTACAACTGAGTGAGTTGCTAGGGCCATTTCAGAGGGCAGTTAAGAGTCAACCACATTGCTGTGGGTCTGGAGTCACATATAGGCCAGACCGGGTAAGGACGGCAGATTTCCTTCCCTAAAGGACATGAGTGAACCAGATGGGTTTTTAACGACAATCCGATAGTTTCATGGTTGCCATTACTGATAATAGCTTTTTATTCCAGATTTGTTTAATGAACTGAATTTAAATTCCCTGGATTTGAACTCTTGTTTCTGGATCATTAGTCCAGGCCTCTGGATTACTAGTCCGGTAACATAACCACTCTGCTACCGTTCCCGTGACCTGTAAACTGCTTAATAGAATCTGTTTGATAATGTAAAAAGATCATGGATGAGGTGATAGAAAGCTGTTGAAGAATTTGCAAATCGACCCATACAAGTGAAGAGGTGGGAAAATGGGGACATTGGAGAGGAAAAGAAACTTCAAATGCTGCAAGTCTGAAACTAAATTTGAAATAATTGGCAAGACAAACGAGGTCAGCCAGTCCCGAAAAGATGCCGCTCACACTATGTTCTGATGAAGGGTCGACACAGAAAGGTACCAGGGAAGGTCTGCTTTTAGTGGAGGTGGCTGAATAGTGAACAAGGGTATCCCAGAGGGGTAAATGGAGTTAAAATGCAGATCAGCCATTATCTAATTGAATAGCAGAAAAGGCTCAAAGGGCTGAATGGCCTCCTCCTGTTTCTATGTTCCTAGAGGGAATGGTCACTTTGGGAAACAGGAGGGGAGAAGATTGTTTTGTGGTTGGCAGCAATAATGCAAGGTGGTGATGAATGTGGAGGCTGGTGGGACAGAAGGTAAGGACAAGAGGGAACCCCTGGTGTTATTGTTTAGGGTAAGGGGCAGTAAGAGCAGACACCTGGGGAACGGGGTGGGGAAACTCGAGGGTCCAGTTCACCGCAGTGGAAGGGAAATGTCAGCTGACGGGAGAGGGCATTTCCGAAGCTCTGGGGCCGAAATTGGAGACATTAGGGCAAGACAGCGGAACTGAGCGAAAAGAGTAGTGGCCCGGATTTTACGGGGCCTGTGATTGCGTACGCGGTCGCAAGTGCCCCGCAAGTTCCGGGTTTCTGCCTGCGCTGCACATGCGGGAAAACCCGGAACCTGCGATTTGTCAAGTTTCAGCTCGACAGATCCTCCCCATGCGCAGGAAATGGACATCCGCGGGCGGGGAGTTGGGCTATTTGCCCAGCGAATGCCCACGAAACCCTTGCACCTGGTAAAAGCAGGCGTAGGGCAACCTTTTACCAGCATAAGGGTGAAAATAAATATTAAAATAAAATGTTTGAATGTTAAAATGATTTTTTTAAATCATTAAAATTAGTTTAAGTTGTTTTTGGCCCCTTTTTAAAAATGTTTACATTTATTTTTCAAAAAATTAAATTTTTGTTTTAAATCTTTAAATTGTATTTTTATTCATTTTAAACATGTGATTTATTTTTCTTTAGGTTGCGTGCAAGTGTTTTTTATGTCATTCCTATTAAGCTTATGGGGATTCCGTACATAAATGAAATCCCTATAAGCATAATGGGGATCCCCCTTTCTGATTGGTTGGGCCGGCCCACGTGATCCTAGGGACGCTTGTGAACCGCCTGCGCCCCTGGGATACATGGGCCTTTACGCAGGCCTACGCCCGCAGGCCCAGGACCGCAAGAGTCCGAAGATACGGAGGCACCAGGTAGGTGCGTACTTTACTTGCGGATCGGAGGCATTCGCCCGCGGGAGGCGAATTTCAGGTCCAGTGTTTCTACAGGATCCAGGTGAGAAGAAGCAGGCTAGTTGCGGGAGTCGGTAGGTCTGGAATAGATAATCTGTGGAATATCTGTTGCCAGAGGTGAACCACATAAAGGCAAAGGATGTGCAAAACTTAGACGCATTGTTGATGAAATTCTCAAGAGTAGGGAGCAGCATCAACACAATCATCAGTATAACGGGAAGGCAGGAGTGGGGCCCAAGTGGGATTGGGTCTTCCACATATTCTACAAAAAGACAGGCATAGCCGGCAACCATATGCATTTCCTTAATTACACCTTTTATCTGGAGGAGGTGAGTAATATTATAAGAAAAGTTGTTCAAGCTGTGGATTAGTTTAGCCAGGTGGAGAAGAGAGGTGATGGACAGTGACTGCTTGGGCTGCTGTTAAAGGAGTAAGTGGAAGACCCAGAGATTATAAGAACATAAGAAATAAGAGCAGGAGTAGGCCATACGGCCCCTCGAGCCTGCTCCGCCATTCAATAAGATCATGGCTGATCTTCGACCTCAACTCCACTTTCCCGCCCGATCTCCATATCCATTGATTCCCCTAGAGTCCAAAGATCTATCTGTCTCAGCCTTGAATATACTCAAAAACTCAGCATGCACAGCCCTCTGGGGCAGCGAATTCCAAAGATTCACCACCCTCTGAGTGAAGAAATTCCTCCTCATCTCAGTCTTAAATGATCAACTCCTTATCCTGAGACTGTGCCCACTAGTTTTAGACACTGCAGCCAGGGGAATCCTGGGAGGGATGCAGGTGTAGAGGGACTGTATGGCCAAAAGGAAACAATTGGGGCTGGAGAATCTAAGAATCATTAAAGCTGCAGTGGGCATCAGAGGAGTCGTGAATGTAGGTGGGTTGGGATTGTACGTGGCGGGGTAAGAAGAGTCAAGATAAGAGAAAATTAGTTAAGTGGGACAAAATTAGTTAAGACGTGCAGAAATTATCGGTTTGTTGGGACGGTCGTGTTTTTGTATCTCGGGAGGAGGTAGAAACAGGTTGTGTGCACACTCTTGCATTGCTGTTAGTGGGACCTTGCTGTGCGCAAATTGGCTGCTGTGTTTTCTACATTACAACAGCGACTACAAAAGTACTTCATTGGCTGTAAAGTGCTTTGGGACATCCTGAGGTGGTGAAAGGCGCTATATAAATGCATGTCTTTCTTGGGAAACAATGATATTGGAGGTAATGGGAGAGATGACGTCAGTCTGGGAAATAACGACTAAGTGTGCAGTGATGGGGCTATCGTCCAGGAGATAGGATGAGTCATCAGGATTCACTTTTTGGCAGGTTGAGGTCCTTCCGCAAGAGAACAACAGCATTCTGTTTGTCAACAGGTTTGACGATGATGTCAGGGTTGGAACTGAGAATGGAAAGCTACAAGTTCTGAAGAGATAGATTAGAGTGAGTAGAGAGTTCAAAGCAACTTTTCCCCCTTTTCTGTAAGGTGCTGAGATACAGGTCTGTGGTGGTGGTGGTAGGACTTCAGTACCTCATTTTCTGTGAAGACAGTAAATGTTGATAAACTGTTTTTATCAAGGCCACCAGTCCTGTCCTCGCTCTCCTCCACTAGCTCTTCAATCCCCACACCATTGATATCAGAATCTTTATCCTAATTTGGAATTCATTCCACCTTACCTCTATAACCTCCTCCAGAACTAAACCCAGTGCACACTCTCCACTCTTCTGAATTTTTAATTGCTGAACATCCATGGCTCCTCCCTCCTCCCCCCCCCACCCCATCCTAAATCCCTCCAGCTTGCCCCATCTCTCTCTCCACCTTAAAAGTCTCCTCAAGCACTTTGCCCACGCCTTTCACCACCTTCTCTACCCACTGCTCGTTGTCTAATTGGCTCCTTTGTAAAACCCCTTGGGAAGTGTAAGGTATTTTTGGCTCCTGATCCTGTCCATAAATGACATCCACACATATATATAGTTCATTGCGTCCCAACCCAGGAGACTCGGATTGTAGATCAACTAATGCAGCACAGATGGACCTGTTTATTCCAACGTTAAAATGTATAGTTACAAATCATGAAGAGAGAGAAATACAGCACATCAGCAAAGGTTCAATATTTAACCTTCAGGGACCGAACCTTTTTCCATTTGCTTTGTACCATGAGAGCTTTGATTTTTTTATTTTGACCGGCTTCTTGAGCGTTTGAATCAAACGTAATACATAGGTGTTTGATCTTGCTGTGCCCATTACTCTGACCATCTTCTGTAGGGAGCTGCTACAGTTTGGATGCAAGCCTCTTTCGTACAGTGCCCGTAATATTACCGGAGGGGTTATCGACAGGCAGCAGGACCTAAAGCAGATGAAAATACGGACATCAGAATTTGAATTAGTTAATTGATGTAAATGTCAGAGAGCTTCATGCATTGATGAAATTCTTTTTACGGTGAGTCAACTGAGGTCAAATCCCGCTGTCTGCTGGTTTGCAATCTGTAGCTGCTCGAATCACACCCAAACATTATATTACATTGCAATGATATTTTACAGGCTTCTAGCAGATCCTCTGTGGCACTGCTCATGGTACATGGTGTCAGATGATACACTGTTTTATGACAACTTACACCATTGTTATACCAGATAGCATGCAATGCACTATTCCGTTGCTAACTCGAATCTGTCTTTCATCTAGCCTGCCCTTTAAGGCCACCACATCTAACTTCAAAAGCAAGCATAGTGTAAATTACAAGTTAATTGCTGTTGGTAGGAGGTTTGCAAATTGGAGGGTGCTTCAGGGCAGAAGGAAACCAGCCTGAAATAAATGCCTTTCTCATTTTTTCAATATGTTTGACACTTTGAAGTCCAACAGACTTGCACTTGACCCAAAACTATATTCTTCTACACGTATCGTGCACAGCTTACCTCATCATTTTTATGAATTCCAAACTTTGTCATATCGATTGTGAAGTAATGCTTATTTGGCATAACTATTTCGATCTCTTCCATCTAAAAAAAACATAGAAATGGAAAGGTACACATTATAGACTGGTGATCTATCTTCAAGGATCAATACACACTAAGATATACCTTTTAATTACCTAACTTTTGAGATTTTGGAAAACTGCATTACAATATTGGAGAAGTGTATACAATACATATATTTTGCAAAACTCTGCCTTGTTTGAAAAGCCATTTGGTTTTCAATATAAATGCACCATGAAATTATTTTTATCATTTGCCTATAGACATTTTAAACTGCATTCCAGTTTTGGGATTATGTATTCATAGCATCAAGAGAAACTGTTGTCAGGATCTATCTGGTGAGGTCAATGGGGAGGTTGGTAAGAGGTTTGAATGACTGCAGAATGGTACAGACAATGCGAAGTGCAGAAGAACAGTTACCAAGTTGTAAGCTCCATTGCTAATATAAATCTTTGATTTCAGAGAGGGGCCCTGCTTGAGGCATGAATGAGGCAGAAAGAGCTTTCTTCCTTGGTGTGTCAGTCTAGATGGTGAAACTTGGCGGGCGATTCCTCATGGAGAGCTTCACATCCGTGCCTGATCCTGCCCTCACTCATTGTGCATTTCTAGCAGGTGGCCACTGAATAGCAACCAGGAGCATTCAGGGCAACTGTCATAGCCCAACTGGGATCAACAAACTCAGCACCAGCCTCTGGTCTTTGTGGCTTTGTGCTACCTCAAGAAATGGCTTTATTTACTAGGCCATCAGGTGAGCTCCTCAAAGTTGACTTGAAAGGTATTTGTATCTGGAAGCTTCAAAGTATCTGTATCTTCAGATACTTCCACTGAGATGCAAATAAGAAGTCCAAACTGATTGTGTTCGGCCTAAAACGAAAGAACTTGCATTTCTACAGCGCCTTTAACTACCTTGGGACACCCCAAAGTGCTTCACAGTCGATGAAGTACTCTTGAAGTGTAGTCACTGTTGTAACGTAGGGAAACGCAGTAGTGTTCATTTCTCATTTTTGCATTTGCTTTGTCTGAGGAAGTTGTGCGTCCAACTGATCAGCTTGTTGGAGGCAGCACAGGAGGTCATCATCTCAGTAAAGCTAGGGAGTCAAGGAGGTGAGCCACTTGCCGCAGAAAACCCAGGCTCTGCTCTCTAGTAGCCGTAGCTTATGTGGCTGGTCCAGTTCATATTCTGGTCAATGGTGACCCCCTGGGACGTTGATGGTGGTGAAGTTGGCAATGGTAATGCTATTGAATGTCATGGGGAGATGGTTAGGCTCTCTCGTTGGAGATGGTCATTGCCTGGCACTTGTGTAGCACGAATGTCACTTGCCGCTATTGGCCCAAGCCTGGATGTCGTCCAGGCCTTGCACGGATTGCTTCATTATCTGAGGAATTGCAAAATGGAGCTGAAATCATCGGCAAACAGCCCCATTTCTGACCATATGACGGAGGGAAGGTCTTTGATAAAGCAGCTGAAGAAAGCTAGCCGGAGGAGCTCCTGCAGTGATGTCCTGGGGCTGAGATGTGTTCCGTCAATGTCCTTGCTATCTTGTTAATGTTTTACAATCCAATATAACATATAAAAGCAGTTGTGCAGTTTCTAAGTCCATTGAGGTCACATCTTCTGTACAAAATAAATTTTTTTCTTGCTGCTCCACTCATTTGAATTCTGCTATTTTTCATAATTTCCTCTTTTCTAAAGAGCTTCTATCAGGGCACGGTAAGTTCAGCTCATTTCAGCTTCTGAACTGTGGTTATGTTGCGATTTGTCTTTATTTCCTGTTAATGTGGGGGCGGAGAACATGCACAGAGCTGCAAACAGTAATGCCATCAAATTTACCTTCTTTTATATTACGGGAGAAAAGGTCACTTGACCTATTGAAGCTCATCCCTCCAGTATGTTGACTCTTCCCTCATGGAATCTAATTGTATTTAAGATAACCCCAATGTTTTTTGCTTTTATTACCTTGTTTGGCAGGTTATTCTAAACAATTGTCACTCTTTGAATAAAGGCGTTTTTCCTGATATCTGTCCTGTAAGGTTATAAGCTTTTCAACAGGTTATCTGCTTAAAGTTAGAGCGAGGCCGTTCATGGGTGATGTCAGGAAGCACTTCTTCACACAAATGGAAATCTGGGACTCTCTTTCCGCGCCCCCCCCCCCTCCCCGCCCAAAAAAAAAGCTGTTGAGACTGGGGGTCAATTGAAAATTTCAAAAATGAGATTGATAAAATTTTTGTTCGAACATAAGAAATAGGAGCAGGAGTCGGCCATTTGGCCCCTCGAGCCAGCTCCGCCATTCAATAAGGTCATGGCTGATCTTCTACCTCATCTCCACTTTCCTGCATTATCCCCATATCCCTTGGTTCCCTTAATATTCAAAAATCTATCGATCTCTGTCTTGAATATACTCAACGATTGAGCCTCCACAGCCCTCTGGGGTAGAGAATTCCAAAGATTCACCACCCTCTGAGTGAAGAAATTTCTCCTCATCTCAGTCCTAAATGGCTGACCCCTTATTCTGAGACTGTGACCCCGGGTTCTCGACTCCCCAGCCAGGGGAAATATCCTCCCTGCATCTACCCTGTCAAGCCCTGTGTCGTAAGAATGAGCCTTACGCGTGGTGAACTTAAAGTAAGCTTTAATCAACTAAAAAGGTGCTACATACAAAAGAGGTCTTACTCTATGCCTCTCCAGGATCCAACTGATCAGTCCAGTATTTATCCTGGACTAATCACAGGAAGTGATGCAATATAGTTCGAGTCACGGGAAGCTGTATTGTGTTACCACATTCTCCCCCCCCAAAAGATTAGGAGGCCGGGATGCTCCCTCCATTTCGTAGCCGCTGGACGAGGGAGAGCCGCACCCGTTTGGGTTCTCATAGCGGTAGAGGGCCCCTAGCCCGTTTACCCGCCGCAGGCCGTGGACCAGAGTCCGAGTGATCCAGCCCGCTCTGAGGGGTCAGGACGATCCTGACTGTGTACTGGTGCCCGAACGGGTGTCGGGCAGGGCTGTGGCAGATCCGTTTCCGAGCGTACGGTACGGGGTGGATCGTGGCTGCGCGTGCGAGCCCCGACGGGCTCATAGTCAGTCTGCCCCAGGTCGGCACGCTGGAGTGAGGTACCAGCCGGCGTCAGATCCAGATCGTGATGAGAGGCACCTGGCGAGCCCAGAGATGTGCCTGGTACAATATCATCCCCTGGTGTCCCTCTATGTTTCGGCGGGCAGGGAGCCAGATCCCGCAATGACACGGTAGATTCCCGACCGTCAGGATACCGAATATAGGCGTAGGTAGGGTTGACATCAGTGAGCTCAACCTCATCTACCAGGGGGTCATTCTTAGACGCCCGGACATATCTTCGGAGTAGCACTGGTCCCGGTGCAGTCAGCCACGACGGGAGAGATATCCCATAGGATGAGCGATGCTGAAATCGGAAGAACCGTTCATGAGGCGTCGTATTTGTGGCGGTCGAAAGGAGGGACCGTGTGGAGTGTAATGCGTCTGGAAGTACTGCTTCCCATTGCTGGTTGGGTAGGCCCCGAGATCTCAAAGCCAGACGTACCGCATTCCAGATGATAGCGTTAGAACGCTCGACTTGCCCATTCCCGACCGGATGATAAGGCGTCGTTTTGCTGGCAGCAATACCCCGTTCCGAGAGATAGGCCTTGAGTTCTCCTGACATAAAAGAAGTGCCCCGATCCGAATGAACATAGGATGCCATGCCACAGAAAGCAAATACCTGCTCAAGGCAGCTGATAACCGTGGTCGTCAGCATATTGGGGCAGGGAAAGGCAAACGGAAAACGGGAATACTCATCGACCATGGTCAATAGATAAGTGTTGCGAGTTGAAGAGGGCAACGGCCCCTTAAAATCGATGCTAAGCCGTTGCATTGGCTGGGTCGCATGTATGAGTATACCACCCGAGGGGCGGAAAAACTGAGGTTTCAATTCCGCACAGACTCTGCAGTCCGAGCACATCTTCTTTACATCCCCGGTAGAGAATGGGAGATTTCGGGACCGCACGAAGTGTAGCATGCGAGTAACGCCCGGATGACACAACCCATCATGGATGTCTACGAGCGTAGAGGGTGCCATGGCGGAGCAGAATGCTCGTGTGAGGGTATCCGGAGCCACATTTTCCTTGCCAGGTCAATAGTGGATGGTGTAACCAAAAGAGGCCAATTCCAGCCGCCAAAGCTGGATTTTATTATTTTTAATTTTGGTCCGTTTTCGATTATCGAGCATGAAGGCGTCCGATCGCTGGTCCGTGATTAAGGTAAAGTGCTGGCGAGCTAGGAGATGACTCCACTTCCGTACTGCCTCTATGATGGCTGTAGCTTCTTTCTCGACTGGAGGATAATGTAGCTCAGCCCCTTGAAAAGTCCTGGACAAAAATGCCACCGGACGACCTTCCTGATTCAGAGTGGCCGAGATCGCCACCTCCGAGGCATCACACTCAACAACAAAAGGAAGACTCTCATCGATGGAGTGAAGAGCCGCTTTCTCCAACTGTTTTTTCAGGAGGTTAAAGGCTGCAACAGCCGCTGTGTCTAGTGGGAATGTGCTGGCCTTCAGTAGAGGTTGGATTCGGTCCGAGAAGTTAGGAATCCATTTAGCATAGTATGCAAACAGGCCGAGGGCCCGGCGCAAGGAGGCCGGATTCTTAGGTGGCGGGAGTTCTTGGAGTGGGCGAAGCCTTTCAGGGTCAGGTTTAATGATGCCATTGCCCACACAATAGCCAAGGATGTTGATGGTTGGTTGTGACTCAATGGATTTAGCCGCATTTAATGTCAAATTACGGTGCTGGAGTGCATCCCAAAATCGTTGGAGATTGGGGTCATGTTCACGCTGATTGCGACCTGTGACAGTAATATTGTCCAGATAAGGAAACGTATCCTTCAAGTCTTCCTGTTTGACCAGGTCATCCATTGCTCGCTGGAAGACAGCCACTCCATTAGTGACCCCAAAGGGGAGGCGACGAAATTGATACAGCCGTCCATTGGCTTCAAAGGCCGTATACTGCTTGTCTGAGACCTTCAAGGGTACCTGATGATAGGCACTTTTCAGATCATATGTTGAGAACACCGTGTACTCAGCCAGTTTATTAACCATATCATCGATGCGCGGCAATGGGTATGCGTCCAAGTCCGTATATTGATTGATGGTCTGTGAATAGTCAATGCACAGCCGTTTCTTGTGAGGTTGTAGAGGGTTCTTAACAATAACGACCTGGGCGCGCCATGGCGACGAACAAGGCTCAATGATATCCTCTGCTAAAAGCCGAGAAATCTCAGCCGCAATAAAAGACTGGTCTTCCTGACTGAAACGTCGTGACTTTGTTATAATCGGTTTGCATCGAGGAGGGATACTGGTAAACAGTGAGGGTTCATCCAGTGAAGCTGCTGACAATGCACAGAACGGTAATCGAGGTAGTATATTAGAAATAGTGAGTTCAGGTTTGGATCCGCCGAACTCAATGGTGAGCTTCTTATGCTGCTTTTGAAAATCCAGCCCTAAGATAAGATCACTACATAAGTCCTTGAGCATCGAAAGCCGGGTGGAGGGATACCTGTGACCATTAAGTGTTATTTCAACCATACAAAAGCCAGAAATTCTGGTATTAAGTGATGACTGAGCCATCGCAATTGCCTGGTCCGATGGGAAAACATGTAGCTTTAACTCTGCAACAATCTGTTCCCTAATGAAACTATCAGTGCTACCTGAGTCAATTAAGGCATCTAAAGTATGTCCATTAATTGATGCTTTTGTAGCTGCATGGAATAGGTTCTGAGGACAAGCAGCTGTAATTGGTGTCGTTGCACAAAGAGTGGCTGAAACTCTAGGTGTGTTTCTTCGAGAGGAAACCCGAGAGGAAGCACGATAGATTTTAGCCGGAACATCTTGATAGGCCCTTACCGGGGCAGTTCGGTAGGACTTAGCTTGATAAGCCCTCGTAGAGGCTCTTGATAGGCAAACCTTTGCAAAATGACCCTTTTTGTTGCAATGACTGCAAAACGCATTGCGAGCAGGGCAGAATTTCCGAGGGTGAAACTCATCACCACAAAAGAAGCATTTCTTAGATTGCCAAGAGGCTGCCACAGTGGGGTCATCATCCTCTTCATCAGTGAAGTCATCAGATTGATCGTCAGGGATAAAGTCCTCCCTAATAGAGTTCACCTGTGGCCTCTTAAATTGCCTGACTGTAGTTAAGGCAGTAGACCGAGGTCTGGGCACTGTATAAAGGTCTGCATTTCTTTTTGCCAGATCTAGAGAGCAAGCCATGTCATAAGCTCTCTGAAGCTCAAGTGTCTTACTTTCCAGTAGACGCTGGCGTATAAATGGGGAGGCAAGCCCGCAGATGAAAGCATCACGGATCATTTCTTCACGGTACAGCTCAGCTGAGGCCGCCTGAAAGTTACAGTCCATACTAAGTCTGCGAAGCTCTTGGAGGAATTTATCAATGGATTCCTCCGGCCCTTGTTGGGCTGTAGCTAGTAGATGTCTGGCATAGACCTCATTCGGTGTCTTAGTATATAGTCTCTTAAGCGTCCGAATTGCCTCCTCGTAACTGCCCCATTCCTCCACATACTGAAATACATTCGGGGTGACACAGTTGATGAGTATCCGCAACTTTGAGTCATCATCAGCCTTGCAATATTCAAGAAAATTGTCAAACGTGCGATACCAGTGTTTCCACACCTTACCGGCTGCTGGGGTGTTTGGGTCCAAGTCAAGACGCGATGGTTTAAGGATGTTTTCCATGATGGGTGATTCCCTGGATCCTTAGTTCCGAGTTCGTCCAAAAAGTTTGAGTGCGAAGTTTTCCAAAGTTGATTAAATTGTCGTAAGAATGAGCCTTACGCGTGGTGAACTTAAAGTAAGCTTTAATCAACTAAAAAGGTGCTACATACAAAAGAGGTCTTACTCTATGCCTCTCCAGGATCCAACTGATCAGTCCAGTATTTATCCTGGACTAATCACAGGAAGTGATGCAATATAGTTCGAGTCACAGGAAGCTGTATTGTGTTACCACACCCTGTAAGAATTTTGTATGTTTCAATGAGATCATCTCTCATTCTTCTAAACTCTAGAGAATATAGGCCTAGTCTACTCAATCTCTTCTCATAGGACAATTCCCCCCCCCTTCCCAGGAACCAGCCTGGTGAACCTTCGTTGCACTCCCTCTATGGCAAGTATATCCTTCCTTAGGTAAGGAGACCAAAACTGTACACAATACTCCAGGCGTGGTCTCACCAGGGTCCTATATAATTGCAGTAAGATGACTTCACATTTCTCCACATTATATTCCATTTGCCATGTTCTTGCCCACCCACTCACTCCCCTTGAAGCCTCCTTGCATCCTCCTCACAACTTACATTCCCACCCAGCTTTGTATCACCAGCAAACTTGGATATATTACATTTGGTCCCCTCATCCTAATCATTGATGTCGATTGTGAATAGTTGAGGCCCAAGCACTGATCCTTGCGGTACCCCACTAGTTATACCCTGCCAACCCGAAAATGACCCGTTTATTCCTACTCTCTCTTTCTGTCCGTTAACCAATCCTCAATCCATGCTAGTATACTACCTGGAATCCCATGAGCCTTAATTTTGTTTAATAACTTCTTGTGTGGCACCTTATTGAATACCTTCTGAAAATCTAAATACACCACATCCAATGGTTCCCCCTTATCTATTCTGCTAGTTACAACCTCAGAAAATCTAATAGATTTGTCAAGCACGATTTCCCATTCATAAATCCGTGTTGACTCTGCCCAATCCTATTATTATTTTCTAAGTGCCCTGTTACCACGTCCTTAATAATAGATGCTAGCATTTTCCCTACTACTGATATCAAGGGTATTAAGGGTTATGGAACCAAGGCAGCCAGATGGAATTGAGATACAGATCAGCCATGATCCAATTGAATGGCACAACAGGCTCGAGGGGCTGAATGGCTTCCTCCTGTTCCTATGTTCCTCTTTTCTTTTGGTCTTCTGTTGTTGTCCTTGTTCCTTGTGGTAACGAATCATCCGAGGCTGAAAAGGCAGAGATGTGGGGCCTTCATTTTTAGTTACTGAAGGTTTCAAGAGCTGGAAAGTGGGACTAATTGGATAGCTCTTTTTCGGCTGGCACAGACACAATGGGCCGAATGGCCTCCTTCTGTGCCGTAAATTTATATCTTTCTATAAACCACTGGGAATCCTGTGACCGTTGCCTGGGTGATTATTTCCATTCCCCTCCCCTGGAAAAGGGGAGGGGGAAGCGATTGGCGTCTGCTTGGCACCTCCCTGCACTAGCTCAGTCTGAGCTAGATCATGGAGACTCAACTACTTCGCTGTTCAGTATTGTTAGAGCGGCACGTGGGTGCTAAATTGTATTGATTTAAAAGAAATAAACTCTATATACCAAATGATACAGTAATCCCTTCCAGCATCCATTATTATAAGGCTGGACAATGTTGCGGAGATAGGCTGGGCAAGACCACTGAGAAATTTTATACTTGAGACGTTGGAGAATGGAAATCAAAGGTCAGTTAAGGGTGAAGGGCAAGAGGTACAGAGTGCAGGACAGAATATAGCTCATCAGTAACGGGATTAATATTACAACTTCCATTATATAGCGCCCCTCACATAGAAGAACGTCTCACAGCATTTTTCAAGGGGAAAGATAAAGGCGTCAATGACAGAGGACACAGAAGACAGGATCGCAAAGATTGTTCATCAAGAGGCTTTTGAAGGAAAGGAGTGAGGGGAGGTGGTATTTGGGGTCCTGAATTTAAATAAAGGAAACTATGATGGTATGAGGCACGAGTTGGCTAGGATGGATTGGGGAACGTTACTTAAAGGGTTGATGGTGGATAGGCAATGGCAAACATTTAAAGATCGCATGGATGAACTACAGAATTTGTTTGGCATAAAAATAAAACAAAAAAGGTGACTCAACTGTGGCTAACAAGGGAAATTAGGGATAGCATAAGATCCAAGGAGATGACATATAATTTGGCCAGAAAAAGCAGCAAACCTGAGGATTGGGAGCAGTTTAGGATTCAGCAAAGGAGGACAAAGGGATTAATTAAGAGGGGAAAATAGATTATGAGAGTAAGCTTGCAGGGAACATAAAAACTGACTGGAAAAGCTTCTATAGATATGTGAAGAGAAAAAGATTGGTGAAGTCAAGTGTAGGTCCCTTGCAGTCAGCATCAGGGGAATTTATAATGGGGAACAAAGAAATGGCTGACCAATTAAATCCATACTTTGGTTCTGTCTTCACAAAGGAGGACACAAATAACCTCCCAGAGATGTCGGGGAACATAGGGTCTAATGAGAGGGAGGAATTGAATGAAATCAGTATTTGTAGGGAAATGGTGTTAGGGAAATTGACGGGATTGAAGGCCGATAAATCCCCAGGGCCTGATAATCTACATCCTAGGGTACTTAAGGAAGTGGCCCTAGAAATAGTAGATGCATTGCTGGTCATCTTCCAAAATTCTATAGACTCTGGAACAGTTCCCATGGATTGGAGGATAGCTAATGTAACGCCACTATTTAAAAAGGGTGGTAGAGAGAAAACGGGGAATTATAGACCGGTAAGTCTGACATCGGTAGTGGGGAAAATGCTAGAGTCCATTATAAAATATGTTCTAGCAGAGCACTTGGAAAACAGTGACAAGATCGGACAAAGTCAACATGGATTTACAAAAGTAAATCATGCTTGACTAATCTACTGGAATTTTTGAGGATGTAACTGGTAGAATAGATAAGGGAGAAACAGTGGATGTGGTGTATTTGGACTTTCAGAAGGCTTTCGATAAGGTCCCGCATAAGAGATTAGCGTGCAAAGTTAAAGCACACGGGATTGGGGGTAAGGTACTGTCTTGGATAGAAAACTGATTGGCAGACAGGAAGCAAAGAGTTGGAATAAACGGGTCTTTTTCCGAGTGGCAGGCAGTGACTAGTGGGGTACCGCAGGGATCGGTGCTAGGACCCCAGCTGTTCACAGTATATATTAACGATCTAGACGAGGGAACTAGATGTAATATTTCCAAGTTTGCAGACGACACAAAGCTGGGTGGGCGTGTGTGCTGTGAGGAGGATGCAGAGAAACTCCAGTATGATTTGGACAGGTTGGGTGATTGGGCAGATGCATGGCAAATGCAGTATAATGTGGATAAATGCGAGGTTATCCACTTCGATGGCAAAACAGGAAGACAGATTATTATCTGAATGGCAATAGATTGGGAGAAGGGGAAGTGCAACGAGACCTGGGTGTCCTTGTGCACCAGTCGCTGAAGGTAAGCATGCAGGTGCAGAAGGCAAATGGTATGTTGGCCTTCATAGCGAGAGGATTCGAGTACAGGAGCAAGGATGTTTTGCTGCAGTTGTACAGGGCCTTGGTGAGACCACACCTTGAGTATTGTGTGCAGTTTTGATCAACTTATCTGAGGAAGGATGATCTTGCCATGGAGAGAGTGCAGCGAAGATTCACCAGACTGATACCTGGGATGGCAGGAATGATGTATGAGAAGAGATTGGGTCGATTAGGCTTATATTTGCTAGAGTTTAGAAGAATGAGAGGGGATCTCATTGAAACTTATAAAATTCTAACAGGACTAGACAGACTAGATGCAGGAAGGATGTTCCCGATGGCGGGGGAGTCCAGAACCAGGGGTCACAGTCTAAGGATAAGGGGTAAGCCATTTAGGACTGAGATGAGGAGGAATTTCTTCACCCAGAGAGTGGTGAACCTGTGGAATTCTCTACCACAGAAGGCAGTTGAGGCCAATTCATTAAATATATTCAAGAAGGAGTTAGATATATTTCATAAGGCTAAAGGGATCAAGGGATATGGGGAGAAAGCAGGGACAGGGTACTGAATTTGGATGATCAGCCATGATCTCATTAAATGGCGGAACAGGCTCGAGGGGCCGAATGGCCTACTCCTGCTCCTATCTTCTATGTTGGGGGGGGGGGCGGCATTCCAAAGTGCAGGGAGATTAATGGCTGAGAGATTGGTCTCCAATGGTGGAGTGCTGGGAGCACGGGATGAGCAGGAATCCACAGTGGGAGAAGCAGAAGGTGCAGGCGAAAACATAGGATATCGTATAACTACTGAAAATAAGTACTGACCTCCGGAACTCTGCTCAAACTGAGGCACTGAGCATCATAGAGAGAGTTCTGGACGGAGGGAGAGTATATTCCAGTGTCATAGGGACCGGCAAATGTCTCGATGATAGAATCCTTCACGGAAATCCTGGAAAAAAGATAAGCTTGGTTAAACCTACTTTGCTGCCAGTTTTCTCCGACAACCCCTCACCCCTCTGAAGGTGCCATACAGTTGCATGGGTGTCAGTGCCAGGCAGCCATTGCTCATTTGTGAGCCCAGACAGAGGGGCCCGGAACTGCCTCGATCCCATTTACGCCCATCGCAGCACCGGGAGCTTTATGCCCAAATTTCCTGCGAAGCTCATTTGCCGACACCGGAGCGCTGAAGCTGGCGTGGAACGAGCGCAAACGCAGCGCCAGCAATAGCGGGAACAGCGATTGGGCTGCTGTCTCCGGCCTTGGAGCCTCCTGCCTCTGATGTTCCTCTTCCTCTTGCGTTATTATGTAGAACTGGGGTAGGTCCCATTGGGGAGGCCGTTCCAGTTGCTTAGCCCTTCTGAACTGGTAGGGGGAGTGTGAGGCAGGGTTTGAAAAATCTTGCGTGCGCTAAGACTGACAACAGCTTGGTTAAATATAGTGCAGGTCGCAGTAAGATTTTAAAAAAATATATCAAATAAAATTGCTATCAAACTCCACAGATCTCAGTGATATTGATATCAGGTGAGATTGGGGCTGCACTACGCCTAAATGTTGTGGGTATAAATCTACAGCCAGCACATTACTGGCATAAACTCGCGTGAGCTGGTCTTTTGCATTGGGAGGGGTGGGGGGGCGGCAGAGGGTCTTGGCAGAGGGGAATAGCTAATATTATTGTAAAGATGTGTCCACTGATTATTGTTAAATTTATTAATTCACCTCGGATAATTTTGTACTGTCTTTCATTTCAGCTTTGCGCTGTGATATGGTCTGCGACAGGGATGGAATGATGGGGATGTGGTGAGCTACGGGAATCTGGGGTTGAATTTACTGGAACCACAGTCTGATGAGGCGGTCACAGACTGCCCTTCCGGAAGACCGATTGAGTGGCTGCCTCCTCCCTCGCTCCTGTTCCTCCTCCTCCTCGTCTTCCTCGTCCTCCTCATCATCCTCCTCCTTTCCCTCTTCCTCCTCCTGGGGTGGTCCCGCAATCCCTGGTGGCCAGATTGTGGATCATGCAGCAGACCACGACGAAATGGGACACCCGCTCCGGTGAGTACTGGAGGGCTCCTCCCGAGTGGTCAAGGCAGCGGAACCATTGCTTGAGCACCCCGATGGTCTGCTCAATGATGTTCCTGGTGGCAGCAGTCTCTCATTATATGAGTGCTGGGCAGGAGTGTTGGGGTTGCGGAGGGGAGTCATGAGCCAGGTGGAGAGTGGATACCCCTTGTCTCCAACCAGCCAGCCGCGAGCTTGATGTGGTGGCTGGAAGAGTGCTGGGACACCGGTCTGGCGCAGGATGAAGGTATCGTGGCTGCTGCCAGGATAGCAGGCATTCACATTGAGGATTCGCTGTCTGTGGTCGCACACCAACTGCACATTAAGTGAGTGGTAGCCTTTGCGGTTACGGAAGATCTCAGGATTATTATGTAGTGCCTGCAAAGCCACGTGGGTGCAGTCGATGGCGCCCTGCACCATGGGGAATCCCGCTATCCTGGCAAAGCCACATGTACACTCGTCCTGCTTCTCTCTGATGATGGGGAAGGAAATGTAGTCCCTTCTCCTACTGTAGAGAGCCTCTGTGACCTCCCAGATGCAGCAATGGACGACGAACTGTGAGATGTTAGCTATGTCTCCTGTTGCAGACTGGAAGGATCCGCTGGCGAAGAAATTGAGGGCGACGGTGACCTTGACTGCCACTGAGAGAGCTGTCCTCGTCCTGAGCTGAGGCTGGAGGTCTGGTTGCAGGAGGTGGCAGAGTTCTGTGACCACCTCCTTGCTGAAGCGGAGCCTTCTAATACACTGCTCCTGGTTTAATTGAAGGTAGGAGAATTGCTGTTGGAAGAGCCTCGGAGGGTAAGGCCTCCTGTTCAGAGCCCTGATGGCCCTCCTCCTCCCTCTGGCCACATGTTCCAATCTTTCTCGCTGCCTCCGCTCCCTCCGCTGTAGATCCTGGAGGGCGAGGTCGACTGTCAGTACAGACCCCATTAATGTATGGAAGTGCAGCACTTTGATATTTTGTGAGAATAAATGTAACTAATTTTTAGTAGTCACAACACTCCGGAGACTAAACAACCTTTAAATGACGGACTTAAACTGTTGCACAATGTCAAACTGACAAGGAAGCAGTGAAACAGCACTACCCTGAGAGCTACGACTCATTACTCATGATCTCTTTAAGTAGCAACTGCCTGCTTGACGCCTCCTCTCCCTGTCGCTGTTGGGACGAAGTGCTAAGGCAGGGGGCGATACTCAATTTGGCAAATCGGGCGCCCAGTGAGCGTTGCACGTTTGCTGACGTCACGATCTGCCTGGCGCTGAAGTCCCCGGCACTAACACATAGCGGCAGCGCTACGGGGGGGGGGGGTCGAATTTGGCGTGCGCCGCTGGATTCACCTCGCCACGGCGCCACTGCCTCAATGGCCTGTTAGCGCCCCTGCCAGGCGCCAACTGGAGACGCTAAGGTACCAAATTTCCCCCCCATAGAGAGATACAGCACAGAAGGAGGCCATTCGACCCATCGTGTCTGTGCCGGCTCTCTGAAAGAACAATCCAGTTCATCCCGGTCCCCTGCTCTTTCCCCATAGCCCTGCAAATTTTTCCTCTTCAAGTATTTATCCAATTCCATTTTGAAAGTTACTATTGAATCTGTTTCTACCACCCTTTCAGGCAGTGCGTTCCAGATCACAACAACTCACCATGTTAAAGAAAAAATTCACATCTCTTCTCCAGTTCTTTTGCCCGTTATTTTAAATCTGTTTCCTCTGGTTACTGACCAACCCACCAGAGGAAACAGTTTCCCTTACTTACTCTGTCAAAACCCCTCATAATTCTGAAAATCTCTATTAAATCTCCCCTTAACCTTCTCTGCTCTAAGGAGAACAAACCCAGCTTCTCTAGTCTCTCCACATCACTGAAGTCCCTCATCCCTGGTACCATTCTGATAAATCTCTCCTTGACCTCCTCTACTCTAAGGAGAACAATCCCAGCTCTTAACACCGATTTCCGCTCTCGTTGACAAACAGCAGGCGGCTTGAGACACCAGGGGATTGGGGAAAAATAGGGAGAGAGTGTTATCCTTAAATTAAGAATTCTATAATTGCATGTATGAAAATAACATGCTGTAGTTGCACAAACCTACCAGGCAGCATCAAAGTTAACATGTCTGGCCGAGCTGTAGCGCCACTTAGCGTACACGATGGTGGAGAACACTCTGTCCCTCACTTCGGGCAACGTGGTGAACTTGTCTTTTAGGAACCCCTCAAACCCAGACTGCATTGTTTTTAAGACCTTCATGTCTTTTATTCCAGAATGAACCACGGGCGGTTCTGCAAATCAACCAGAAGCACATGGGTGAGAATAGTCTTTATAATAATTCATAAGTGTCAGTCTTGGCTCAATGACCATGCTCTCGTCTGTGAGTCAGGAGATGGTGGGTTCAAGCCCCACTCCAGAGTCTTGAGCAGATCATCTAGGCTGACACTCCAGTGCAGTGCTGAGGGAGAGCTGCGTTACTGGATGAGATGTTAGACCAAGGATTTGTCAGGAGGACATAAAAGATCCCGTGTCGCGATTTGAAAAAAAGCAGGGTGTTTTTCTGGGTCCCTGGCCAACATTCCTCCTTCTACCAAAGGCAGATGAACTAGTCGTTCAACAAAATTGTGCATTTATATAGCACCTTTAATGTAAAGAATGTCCATGGTGCTTTACAGATATGGAACATGAACGTTGAGCTACGGAAGGAGTGGTGACCAAACGCTTGGTCGAAGAGATGGAGTTTGATGAAGTACATAAGGACTGGAGCACACTGGAGAGGTAGAGGGGTTTAGGGAGGGAACACCAGGAAGTAGGACTGAGCCAACTAAAGGCTCTTCCACCAACGGTGGAGGGGGTCGGTTTAGGCGGGGTTGGGGGATGTAGGATGCAGGCTGGAGTTGGAGAACAGAATGCTTGTGGGAGTGGGTATGTACAACCGGAGCAGGTTGCAGAGACAGGATGGGCAATGCCATGGAGAGGTATTAAATTTGAGGCTTTGGAGGATGGGGAGCCAGCATAGGTTGGGGGTGAAGGACAAGTTAGGCTTAGTGTAGGATAGGATAGGTGTGACACAACTTTGGACAAGCTAGGGTTTATGGAAGGTGGAGGATGAGATGTCAGCAGGAGATGGGGATGAGAATTTCAGCAGCAGCAGAAGATATTTAACATCTACCTGCGAGGGCATTGATTTAACATCTCATCTGCAAAGTGACACGGCCAACTGTGCAGCACTCCTCAATACTGTACTAAAATGCCAGTACAGATTTGCTGCTCAAGTCTGTGGAGTGGAGCATGAACCCACAACCTTCTGAGTCAGAGGTGAGAGTGCTACCTAATAATCAAACATTAAATGATGAAGGGAAACCACTTAAATTTATTATTTAAACAACTCACTGCGAGCTTACAAACCCAGCTTGTAGACTGACTCATTCTTCATGATCCATAAAGAAACATCTCTATATGGTAATATACAAACTTAACAACATGGAAGATGGGAAAAGACTGTCTGTTCTATGAAGTCTGTCCCATCCTAACTTGGTGGAGCTTCATGCACCATCCACCACCCTCCACCCACCCCTCCCCCCCCCTCCCACTCCCCCCAACCCCACCCCACCATCACGCAATCTCCCAGGTGAGACAAAAAAATAGAAAAAGAAAAGTGTTCTCAGTCCATAGGTGGATGAGCTATCAGATCAGGAAATAGAACTGATGGATATCAGGGCAGATGCCACAAAGTACTTCTTCTTGTCTAAGTCCCCTATCTGGCTTTTGGAACCCACTCCATGATCCAACGATTATCCTATCTCAAAAGTCTTGTGGGGAAATTCAAAACTAGGGGCCATAAATAGAAGATAGGAGGAACTTCTTTACCCAGAGTGTGGTTAGAATGTGGAACTCGCTACCACATGGAGTAGTTGAGGCGAATAGCGTAGATGCATTTAAGGGGAAGCTAGATAACCACATGAGGGAGAAAGGAATAGAAGGTTATGCTGACAGGGTTTGCTGAAGAGGAGTGAGAAAAGGCTCATGTGGAGCATAAACAACGGCATGGGCCAGATGGGCTGAATGGCCTGTTTCTGTGCTGTGCGTTCTATGTAATTCTATGTAATTTGCAGCTACCCTGGCAACCCACTTTCTTTTATAACTCGCAATGTCCTCTTCTTTCGGGAACTTGTCTCGGTCCCTTCTGAAGGACTGCAGTGAATTCATACTCACTGCATACTCCAGTAATCTCTTCCCGAGGGTGATGACTCTCTGAGAAAAGAAATACTTCCTGACATCTAATCTAACTCTTTGTATATGTATATTGTACTTGTACCTCCAGTTCTCCTATTCCTATTCATCTCATATAAGCTATCCCATTAGATGTAATCTATTCCTGTCATCATTTAAAAAAAAAACCAATCATATCAATAAAGCCGTGTTTCTCTACTGAAAATAGCTCAACCTCCTGAAGTCTACCTTGAAAGCTAAGAGGCCTATGAATGGGTATCAATTTGGTCATACTCCTGTGTACCTTCTCCGGGGTCTTGACAATTTACAAACAGCGCAATCAAATACCTTAATGTGACTTTTACATATGCTCTCTTGGTGTCTGTATTTATCATTATAGTCCAGCCAAACACATTTGTAATTAAACAAAAAACATCTGTAGTGGACAAGCAGAACCAAATGTCACAGGTCAACGCATAAAACATTTTAGCAAATTAAAATTAAAATTGAGACTCAGTCTTTACAAAGTGCCACATTCTCATGATAGAAAGACGTACAATGTTGTGACACGACTAATTACAGCAGACAGGCAGAAACCTGATTTAAATATGCGCTGTGTTCTGGTTTGATCTATCAGAAATTGTGCGCTTCACAGCAAGACCTGCCCAGCTTTCCCACAATTCCATGTTTGATTCCCTCCCCTGCCACAGTACTGAAACGGCCCTTATCAAAGTCACAAATGACATTCTATGTGACTGTGACCATGGTAAACTAGCCCTCCTCATCCTTCTCGACTTATCTGCAGCCTTCGACAAGGTTGACCACACCATCCTTCTCCAGTGCCTCTCCTCCATCGTCCAGCTGGATGGGACTGCCCTTGCCTGGTTCCGTTCTTACCTATCGAATCATAGCCAAAGAATCATCTGCAATGGCTTCTCTTCCCTCTCCCACACCATTACCTCTGGAGTCCCCAAGGATCTATCCTTGGACCATTCTATTTCTCATCTATATGCTGCCCCTCGACGACATCATCCAAAAACACGATGTCAGTTTCCACATGTACGCTGACGACACCCAGCTCTACCTCACCACCACCTCTCTCGACCCCTCCACTGTATCTAAATTGTCAGACTGCTGTGTTTGACCCCGAGATGAGCTTCCGACCACCATATCTGCTCCATCACCAAGACCACCTACTTCCACCTGCTGCTGAAACCCTCATCCATGCCTTTATTGCCTCTCGACGACTATTCCAATGCTCTCCTGGCCGGCCTCCCATCTTCCACCCTACATAAACTTGTGCTCATCCAAAACTCGGCTGCCCGTATCTTAACTCGCACCAACTCCCATTCACCCATCACCCCTGTGCTCGCTGACCTATATTGGCTCCCAATCCATCAACGCATCAATTTTTAAATTGTCATCATTGTTTTCAAAGCCCTCCATGGCCTCGCCCCTCCCTATCTCTGTAACCTCCTCCAGCCCCACAACCCTTTCAGATCTCTGCGCTCCTGCAATTCTGGCCTGTTGTGCCAGAATCGTTCCACCATTGGCGGCCGTGCTTTCAGCTACCTTGGCCCTAAGCTCTGGAATTCCCTCCCTAAACCTTCCAACCTATCTAACTCTCTCTCTCCTCCTCTAAGATGCTCCTTAAAATCTACGTCTTTGACCAAGCTTTTGGTCATCTGTCCTGATATCTCCTTCTGTGGCTCGGTGTCAAATTTTGTTTGATAATCGCTCCTGGGAAGCGCCCTGGGACATTTTGCTGCATTAAAGGCGCTGTATAAATGCAAGTTGTTGTTGTTAATGAGCCTTCTCTCAGAGTCAGCTTTGGATGCAGAATTAAAACTGGATGCTCAAACACTGGCCCAGCAATAAACGGGTTAAAATCAAGCACTGGGCAAACATCTGAATGTAAGTTCTGGAATTCCCTCCCTAAACCTCTCCGCCTCTCTGTCTCTCTCGCCTCCTTTAAGGTGCTCCTTAAAATCTACCTCTGTAACCTGTCCTAATATCTCTTTATTTGGCTCGGTGTCAAATTTTTTCTGTTGACGCTCCTGTGAAGTGTCTTGGGACGTTTTTACTACGTTAAAGCTGCTATAGAAATGCAAGTTGTTGTTGTTGTTGGTTGTGCTGCTTTGTGAGTTGTTAGGAAGACTCCCAAGGGCCAATCTTCCTCTCCCAGCGCTGACCAGGAGCTGTGCACTGGAAGACCGGATTTCCTCATTTAAATGGAGAATGCGGATGTTGGGGGCACTGCTAAAGGTGCTCCATTGGATGCTATGAAGATCCTGAGAAGAAGTCCTGGACCGTAAAGGCAGCAGCAATGTTAAAAGGGCTTGTCAAATGGAAACCTCATAAGTGACCCAGAAGACCTTTGTTTTTTTTGGTGGGTAATGGGCAGGATCTTTATGGTGCCAGCTTCTGATGAACCGTAGTAAGCTTGTCATTCATGTGTGCCAGAAGCTGTGATGTGCAAGTCATAAGAACATAAGAAATAGGAGCAGGAGTAGGCCATTCGGCCCTTCGAGCCTGCTCTGCCATTCAATGAGATCACGGCTGATCTTTTGCCTCAACTCCATTCACCGGCTTTATCGCCATATCCCTTGATGCCCTTACTAGTCAGAAATCTATCGACTTCTGTTTTGAATATACCCAATGACTGAGCCTCCACAGCCCTCTGGGGTAGAGAATTCCAAAGATTCACCACCCTCTGTGTGAAGAAATTTCTTCTCATCTCAGTCCTGAATGGCCTACCCTTTATCTTGAGGCTGTGGCCCCTGGTTCTAGACTCCCCAGCCAAGGGAAACATTCTCCCAGCATCCATCCTATCAAGCCCTGTAATAATTTTGTATGCTTCAATGCGATCCCCTCTCATTCTTCTGAATTCAAGAGAATACAGGCCTAGTTTACTCAATCTCTTATACGACAGTCCCGCCATCCCAGGAAACAATCTCGTGATCCTTCGTTGCACTCCCTCTATGGCAAGTATATCCTTCCTTAGGTAAGGAGACCAAAATTGTACACAGTACTCCAGGTGTGGTCTCACCAAGGTCCTATATAATTGGAGTAAGACTTCTTTACTCCTGTACTCAAATCCTCCTGTAATGAAGGCCAGCATACCATTTGCCTTCCTAATGGCTTGCTGCACCTGCACATTCACTTTCAGTGACTCATGTACAAGGACACCCAGGTCCCTTTGAGCATCTGCATTCCCCAATCTTTCACCATTTAGGAAATACTCTGCCTTTCTGTTTTTTCTACCAAAGTGGATAACTTCACATTTATCCACATTATATTCCATCTGCCATGTTCTCGCCCACTTACTGAGCCTGTCGAGATCCCCTTGAAGCCTCTTCACATCCTCTTCACAACTGACACTGCCACCTAGCTTTGTATCATCAGCAAATTTGGAAATGTTACATTTAGTCCCCTCATCCAAATCATTGATATAGATTGTGAATAGCTGGGGCCCAAGCACCGATCCTTGCGGTACCCCACTAGTCACAGCCTGCCATCCTGAAAAAGACCCATTTATCCCTACTCTTTGTTTTCTGTCTGTTAACCAATTCTCAATCCATGCTAGTATATTACCCCCAATTCCATGTGCCCTAATTTTGTTCACCAACCTCTTGTGTGGGACCTTATCGAAGGCCTTCTGAAAATCCAGATACACCACATCTACCGGTTCCCCTTTGTCTACTCCACTAGTTACATCCTCAAAGATCTCCAATAGGTTTGTCAAACAGGATTTCCCTTTCATAAATCCATGTTGACTCTGCCCAATCTTACTACAGTATTCGTTTCTAAGTGCCCAGTTATTGCATCCTTTATAATAGATTCCAGCATTTTCCCAACTACTGATGTGAGGCTAACAGGTCTGTAGTTCCCCGTTTTCTCTCTCCCTCCTTTCTTAAATAGCGGTCATGATGCGGAGATGCCGGTGTTGGACTGGGGTGGACAAAAATGAGAAGTCGCACAACACCAGGTTATAGTCCAACAGTTTTATTTGAAATTACGAGCTTTCGGAGTGCTGCTCCGAAAGCTCGTAATTTCAAATAAAACTGTTGTACTATAACCTGGTGTTGTGCGACTTCTTAAATAGCGGGGTTACATTTGCTATCCTCCAATCTGCAGGAACCGTTCCAGAATCTATAGAATTTTGGAAGATGACAACCAATGTGTCCACTATCCCAATGGCCACCTTTTTCAAAACCCTAGGATGTAGGTCATCCGGTCCTTGGGATTTGTTGACTTTTAGTCCCATTAATTTTGCTAGTACTGTTTTTTTACTAATAATAATTTCTTTAAGTTCCTCATTCTCGTCACACCCTTGGTTTTCTCGTATTTCTGGGAGGTTTTTTGTGTCTTCCTCCGTGAAGACAGAAACAAAGTATTTATTTAATTTCTCAGCCATTTCCTCATTCCCCATTATAAATTCTCCCGTCTCTGACTGTAAAGGACCTACATTTACCTTCGCCAGTCTTTTCCTTTTTCACATACCTATAGAAGCTTTTACAATCCGTTTTTATATTTTTTGCTAGTTTGTGCTCATATTCCATTTTTCCTTTCTTTATCAATTTCTTGGTCCCCCTTTGCTGATTTCTAAAAAGATCCCAATCCTCAGGCTGACTGCTTTTTCTGGCAACTTTATAAGCTTCCTCCTTTGACTTAATACTAGCTTTAATTTCTTTTGTTAGCCATGGTTGGATCACTTTTCCTTTTGGGTTTTTATGCCCTGGAGGAATATATATTTGTTGGTCGATGGTTTTCACATTTATTTAAAGATTCTGCCCCCTGTGAATGACTTGATGTTGCTGTGCCATGGCTGGGATTTAAAAAAATTGTTCTTGGCAACATTGGCCAGGCTGTATTAATTATTCATTCTCAGAAGCTCTGAGGGCATTTAGAATCAACCACATCATGGAACTGCAGGTTTGCCAGACTAGGTAGGGCTGACAGGTTCCCTTCCTTGAAGAACATTGGCGAACCGGTTTGCTCGGTGGCTCCTGAGATTAGTCGGATTTGCTTAGCAACTAAATGACAAGATTTCGAACCAAAGATTTCGAACCAAAGACTTACCATTTTGGATCTGCTCAACTTCACAAAAGCGGGTTGCTTCATGATTGAGAATGAAGGCATGCATATGCCCTACACCATCCTGTATTAAAAATAAATTCACATGTATTCCTTACGTTTCCCAGTCAACAGATTTCCTACTAAGAACAGTTAAGTACAGTATAATAAGTTTAAAAAATAATGTTTTTATAAAAAGTGAGTTGTTGTGATCTGGAATGCGCTGCCTCAAAGGGCGGTGGAAGCAGATTCAATAGTAACTTTCAAAAGGGAAATTAGATATGTACTTGAAAAGGATAAAATTGCAGGGCTGTGGGGAAAGAGCAGAGGAGTGGGACTAATTGGAGAGCTCTTTCAAAGAGCCAGCACAGGCACGATGGGCCGAATGACCTCCTTCTGTGCTGTATGATTCTATGATAATGCAATGGTTGTTGGATGTTAAAATCAAGTGGAGTTGATTTCTTTCGTGTCCTAGATGTTTCGAAACAATAAACAGATTTATCAAAAACAGGCCACAATTCGTTTGCACAGAGAGGAACTCTTCCCCCAACGGTCTGAACCCTGGACTCTGATAACATTCCAACGCACCTCTCCCCCCTCAGATGAACTTCACCGGTTCGTGGTCAGTTTTAGCATCACATGAGGTGGGAATAGCAGAAACTGGACACGCACCCACAGAGGCACAATTTAGTTGTGGAACGGTGGCCACGGAATGGTCATGGCTCAGATCCACACCACCGACCTGGTCTCAGGTGCAGTATGAAGCTGTAGTGAGAAAATCTAAATGGTGAGAATATTGGGCCAGATTTTGCCGCAGCAGGGCATCTACCGTTAGTTAGACTTGCCCTTCAGCACAAAAATGTTTTGCCCACAAAGATGCTGAAAGTGCGAAGAGATAACGGCACCTTGAGGGCAACAGGGCATCTATGACATGAGTGAACAGGGTATCTCCTTAACCAATCAGATTTAAGGATTGGGAACTAAACAGTGGAAGGACTGAGAAGGAGGATGAATTGAAGGGGGTGAATTCAATATTAAATCAGGTACAGAAAGAGAAATAGAGAGAGGGAAAGAAAGAGAAATAAAGAGAGGGAAATAAAGATTGGATGAAGAGAGAGAAAAAAGGGACAGAAATGAAAAGTAAAAAAAAATTAAATTTAAAATTTGTTATTTTTTTAAATCTTGCTGAAAAAGTCAAAACCTGAAGGAATGAGAAGCCACACTTTTAATGGTTAATTTTTAGTGCCAGAGAGGTTGATTGGCAGTAATTAACAATTATTACTTTGTTAAAAGGGTACTTACGCTACTAATTACTAGCCCTAAATATCTGCGGCGGGTTTAGTTCATATCTATCGCACAAATACAGCAACTTCAGGCCATTCAATGCCTTTCAATGGTGAAGCAGGCAGTGAAATGCCGTTTTCGCGAAGCTAACGGCGGAGCAGCGCAACTCGGACAGCAACGTTTGGATATTCGCTTTTTTGGATATTCACGTCTGCTCCTCGCCTGAAGTAGCGAGCGCCATTAACCTCACCACTATTTTGACTGGAAAATCTGGTCCATTGGAGGATAGAACGGGCATTTATATCGTCCCTTTCACATCCTGAGACTTTCCAAAATGCTTCACAACTAATGATTTGCATTTGAAGTGCAGGCACAGCTGGAAAAGCCAAACGCAGCAGCTGATTTGCACAAAGCAAGGTCCGACAAACAGCAAATTGAACAAACAAAATAAAAACAGAAAATTTTGGAAATACACAGTAGGACAGTCAACATCTGTGAAGAGAAAACCTTTAAGATACACACCCTTCATCTCTTCATAGATGTTGACTATGAAGCCTAGCCACTCTCCATCCCTCTCCCTAACATCTGTCTCAGGCTGAACCACACTGTTCGCAACCTTGGTGTCATATTTGACCCTGAAATGAGCTTCCGACCACATATCCGCAGCATAACAAGGACCGCCTATTTCCACCTCTGTAACATCGCCCATCTCCACCCTTGCCTCAGCTCATCCGCTGCTGAAACCCTCCTCCATGCCTTTGTTACCTCTGGACTTGACTATTCCAATGCACTCCTGACCGGCCTCCCACATTCCACCCTACGTAAACTTGAGGTCATCCAAAACTTGGCTGCCCGTGTCCTAACCTGCACCAAGTCCCATTTGCCCATCACCCCTGTGCTCGCTGACCTACATTGGCTCCTGGTTAAGCAGCGCCTCGATTTCAAAATTCTCATCCTTGTTTTCAAATCCCTCCATGGCCTCGCCCCTCCCTATCTCTGTAATCTCCTCCAGCCCCACAACCCCCCGAGATATCTGCGCTCCTCCAATTCTTCCCTCTTGAGGATCCCTGATTATAAATCGCTCAAACTTTGGTGGCCGTGCCTTCTGTTGCCTAGGCCCTAAGCTCTGGAATTCCCTGCCTAAACCTCTCCGCCTCACTAACTCTCTTTCCTCCTTTAAGATGCTCCTTAAATCCTACCTCTTTGACCAAGCTTTTGGTCACCTGCCCTCATTTATCCTTATGTGGATCGGTGTCAAATTTGTTGTTTTAAAATACTCCTGTGAAGCGCCTTGGGACATTTTACTACGTTAAAGGCGCTATATAAATACAAGTTGTTGTTGTTGACTAACCTGCTGTTTCTGTTTATCTTTTAGATTTTCCTTTATATTACTTTCTTTTTGGTGCTGTTAGTTCAAGGGGCATATTGGCCAGGACACAGGGAGAACTCTCTGCTCATCGCCGAAGAGTGCAGTGGGATCTTTACGTCCACCCGAGCAGGCGGACGGAGGCCCTGGTTTAACGTCTCATCTGAAAGGCAATGAAGTACTCCCTCACCACTGCACTGCAGTATCAGCCTAGCTTATATGTTCAAGGCTTGAAAGCACACACCTTTTGACCCAAAGGCAACAGCGCTACCAACCAAGCCAAGCTGACACTTCCGTTGGTGATCCATAAAGTTTAGTACTTTCGATTGTGTGTGCTCTAACTCTAGAATTAAAATAAAAAGGAATCTCCGGTGACTAGCTCTCCCAGCGGCTCAGCTGGTTAAGGCGGTGAGTGGCTGAACCGTACAGACCAGGTAGGTCGAAGATTCGATCTCTGGTCTGTACCGAGGTAGCTGATCTTAGCCAAGGTGACTACGGGGATGCAACAATTGCCTTCTGTACCTATGAGCCAGAACGCAGAAATCCTGCCAAGATTGCCACTCATGATCGCTATTAAGCAACTCCTACTGGAGCGTGCACTTGTGGGGATGTTGGATGGACTGGTTCTGGCCCCGCTGTGATGCCCTAAAGGACAGTTTCCACTGTCTACAACAAAAACCTTACATTTATATAGCGCCTTTAACGTAACAAAACGTCCCAAGGTGCTTCAAGGAGCGTTTTCAAACAAAATTTGACATCAAGCCACATAAGGAGATATTAAAGCTTGGTCAAAGAGGTAGGTTTTAAGGAGCGTCTTAAAGGAGGAGAGAGAGGTAGAGAGGCGGAGAGGTTTAGGGAGGGAATTCCAGAGCTTAGGGCCCAGGCAGCTGAAGGCACGGCCGCCAATGGTGGAGCGGTGGAAATCGGGGTCGCGCAAGAGGCCAGAATTGGAGGAGCGCAGAGATCCCGAAGGGTTGTAGGGCTGGAGTAGGTTACAGAGAGAGGGAGAGGTAAGGCCATAGAGGGATTTGAACACAAGAATGAGAATTGTTTGGCACACAAGAGCCAGCAACTCGGACGAGGCAGAAACGGGCAACAAGCGCTCATGGAATTATAATGCAACAAGGCATCTCTGCTTCTCGATAACGTTTGCCTAAAATCCTTACTTTTTCTAGACGTCTCCAGGGTGCCTCCTGCATGTAGACCATGGTCCGTGTAACGTGTTGAAAGGAAGACAAGAAGTGGTCACAAATATCCAGTGCAAATTCTTCAATAGTTTGAATCTGACAAAATATAACATTTCAGTGTGAACTGAAGTTGTTACTCGTTTTCTTTACGTTTCATTCTACTATTCTTGATGTAGGAGTTTGTGTGAGTCAAACTGTGAACTCCTTCACAGTTCCTATAAAAGTGTCACCTCTGAAAATGATGGACAGAACCTGGTCAGAAAGTTCAAGATTGGGCATCTGGAACCTGAAACTGAAGGGGTGCAGGGGATACACAATGGATACGGGAAGAATAACACATAAATAAATAACTGAAAGCACAGCCCAAACAGTTCAATTAAAATTTCTGTTCCATTGTTGCAACAAGTAGATTCTTCTGGAATCAGGGCCACTGGTTTACAGTGATTGAATAAGTGAAATTCCATTTTTTTATTCCATGGGGTTTCAGGATGTTAATGTTGTCCTGGGGATTGCATTCCACAATTCTTTCTTTGAGAGCACGTCCCAAACCCACAACCTCCACCAAGGACAAGGGCAACAGGCGCATGGGAACACCACCACCTCCAAGTTCTCCACCAAGTCACACACTATCCTGACTTGGAAATATATCGGCCGTTCCTTCATGGTCGCTGGGTCAAAATCCTGGAACTCCCTCCCTAACAGCACTGATGTGGAGATGCCGGTGTTGGACTGGGGTGGACAAATGTGAGAAGTCGCACAACACCAGGTTATAGTTCAACAGCTTTATTTGAAATCACAAGCTTTTGGAGCGCTGCTCCTTCGTCAGGTGAAGTGAAGAGATGCATATAGTCACAGCATATATAGTCAGAGAACACTGCCAGATGATTACAGTTAATCTTTCTAACTGCCCTTTATCACACCTCGGCAGAGAGATAATCACGGCAATCAAAGGTGTGGATGGTGTCCAAACAGGTCAGTCAGGAAAACATTACATCAAAGACAATGTGGCAGATGCTGGGGTCTGTATGGAAAACAAAAAACTTTTTTTGCTGGAAATCACAGCAGGTCCGGCCGCATCTGTGTAGAGAGAACAAGCCAACGACGACTCGAGTCTGGATGACTCTACGTCAGGTGGGGTTACATGTAGCGTGACATGAACCCAAGATCCCGGTTGAGGCCGTCCTCATGGAACTTGGCTATCAGTTTCTGCTTGATGATTTTGCATTGTCGTGTGTCTCGAAGGCCGCCTTGGAGAACGCTTACCCGAAGATCGGAGGCTGAATGTCCTTGACTGCTGAAGTGTTCCCCGACTGGGAGGGAACACTCCTGCCTGGCGATTGTTGCGCGGTGTCCGTTCATACGTTGTCGCAGTGTCTGCATGGTCTCGCCGATGTACCATGCTCGAGTCGTCGTTGGCTTGTTCTCTCTACACAGATGCGGCCGGACCTGCTGTGATTTCCAGCAAAAAAAGTTTTTTGTTTTCCATACAGACCCCAGCATCTGCCACATTGTCTTTGATGTAATGTTTACCTGTTTGGATACCATCCACACCTTTGATTGCCGTGATTATCTCTCTGCCGAGGTGTGATAAAGGGCAGTTAGAAAGATTAACTGTAATCATCTGGCAGTGTTCTCTGACTATATATGCTGTGCCCATATGCATTTCTTCACTTCACCTGACGAAGGAGCAGCGCTCCGAAAGCTTGTGATTTCAAATAAAGCTGTTGGACTATAACCTGGTGTTGTGTGACTTCTCACATTTGTCCTAACAGCACTGTGGGAGCACCTTCATCACACAGACTGCAGCGGTTCAAGAAGACCCACCACCACCTTCTCAAGGGCAACTAAGAATGGGCAATAAATGCTGGCCTTGCCAGCGATGTTCACATCCCGAGAATGAATTAAAAAAAAAATTCCATCTCTGTTTCTGTGAAAACTGAAAAACAGTGGGCCTGTTCATTGCTCATTTGTAAAAAAGAAAGCATGTTGGTTACGTTCCCACAGTAGGGTTGCCAACCCTCCAGATTTGGCCTGGAGTCTCCAGGAATTGGTGATTTATCTCCAGGACACTGCTGCCAGCAACCCTGGAGAGAAATCATAGGGGCTTTAAAAAAAATGTGGGTTTTTTTTCATTTTCTTTGAAGACTTCTGTTTAATAGTTATAAAAATATTGGAGATGGGAAAAAAGGCTGTTTGACTGACAGTCACTAATCGTCCAATTGGGTAACGAAAAGTCTTTTCTCTTTTGGCCGTGGGAAGGCAGGGCGCTGTGAGGATGGGCGTGTCGGGCGACCAATGGCAGGAGCGTGGGGGCGGGGCAGTTGGAGGCAGCAGGTCACGTGATGAAACCTCCAGGAATACGTCCAACCAGAGTTGGCAACCGTAATCTATTGTCAGGTGCCATATTGGCAAGGTTGCTCAAGAAGGAGAGTGTTACATCAACAAGACCCTAACCAAACCTACCCCTTTGCGCTTAGCCAAGACATGAACGGTATTTTTGATAGTGTCGGTAGGAATGATATCAGAATTGTCTCCATGCATGTAGTCCTTTACTGTCTTCAGTGTAAGCTGGACATTTGCTTCAATCTCTTTTATGTAATGATGGTTTCCCTCTCTCCTGATAGTCAGGACCTTCACCGCATCTTTCCCGTAGCCCGTACGGACAAATTCCACATCTCCCTGTATTACGAAAGAAAACATGATCAGATCAAATCTAACAGACAGAAAATGCTGGAAACACTCAGCTAGGCCTGGCAGCATCTGTGAAGAGCAGAAGACAAGGTTAACGTTTCAGGTCTTATGACCCTTCGTAAGAACTTTGTCAGGGTTCTGACAAAAGGTCATCAACCTGAAATATTAACACTATGTTTCTCTCTCCACAGATGCTGCCTGACCTGCTGAGCACTTCCAGCATTTCCTCCTTTTTTCAGATATCCAGCATCTACAATATTTTTCTCTTTTATGCACCAATTATGTTGTAAGTGCGTTGATAAGAATATTTCAGAACGAAAAAACACTGGGATGAAAAATAACTATTGGCCCATCAACTATACACATATAAAGATAAATGTTCTCCTTTAGGACACCTCGTGCATTGCTTCACCTGCTGGGAGCGCATATTGGGAATTTGGGTGTGACTGATGCTCGGCTCCCAAGATAAATAATGGATGGAGAATTGTGGAGGCCTCTAATTCGATGCACACCCAGGTTCACAATACACGCTCCCAGCAAGTGAAGCTCTGTCTGAGAGCTCTGAAGACCACAATTTACCCTCTAGAAACATGGAAATGTGTCACATTGGAAGGGCATGATGTGGAGATGCCGGCGTTGGACTGGGGTGGACAAAAATGAGAAGTCACACAACACCAGGTTATAGTCCAACAGATTTATTTAAAATTACAAACATTGGAAGGGGCCATTGCAGTCCATCCAGAAGGCCTTTTGAAACATAATCATCCACTCGCCCAGCTCCATACCCCTTTTCTGTCAAATAGCTATCCAATTCCCTTTTGAATTTCCTTACTCTATTTGCCTCCACTATCTCCCTGGATGATCTGCTCTGTATATTCACCAGCCGGTAAGTAGTTAAAACTAAGCTTCTTTGTTGACCTTCCCTCATCAGCCTTTGAGTCCATTCACCCCACCGTTTACATTTTGCAGTCATGAATAGCCACAGGTGAAAGTTCAAAGGAGACAAAACTCTGCAATTTCTCCCTGACCCTTAAAGTTACTCTTAACCAAGGTGTGCTGGTCAGAAATCTTTTCTAATTGAGGTCAGACATTTTCAACGTTGAACTTTTATTTCAGAATCGTGGCTACTATCTTGCATCTTGTCGTTGGATATTACATTGCATAATACTTCGTTTAATGATCTACTCGACATCGCTGAAAGTGATTTATTTTTCCCACCCATTTTGCTTTCCCAAGGCTGCATTTCCATGTTATAATGAGTCAGCTATCTGATTTGGTAATCACATCCAAACTACGTAAGGGCAAAGAAGATAGCTACACTTCAAATGTAATTCATTGACTGTAAAACGCTTTGGGACGTCCTGAGGTTGTGAAAGGCACGATATAACTGCAAGTCGTTCTTTTAGCAGGAAAAGCTGGCAGATGAGTGAAAGGAAAGGTCAGACCTACTGATCACAGTCAGTAATTACAGCTCTTCAAATTCTGTATCTGTTCAACGCTGCAATATTACAGCTTTACTTGGCAGTCGCCAGACAGAAACCCATCTCTTGTTCCTTTACACACTAAACCATTAAAATCAATGAACTGAAGGAGGATGGTCTACTCAAATCTTCACAAATCCCTAACAAATGCTGACCAATGCAGCGCTACACGGTTTGCTCGTGCTTAGGCCACAGCTCCATATACAGTATATGGTGGGGACACGAGTTGCTGCGAATGGAGTTCAATGTTGTGAATCCAAGAGGTCTTCAGAGAATAGCAGCGATGAAGGTTTATCACACCACATCTCCTCACAAGCAATGTCATCACCAGGAACGCTTTCTCCACCTTACACATTCTGTTCCATACCAAGTCCTGCTCGTCCATCACCCCTGTCCTCGTCGACCTCCTTTGGTTCCCATTCAAAGTCAAAATCCTTGTCTTCCAAGTCCCTCGGTGGTTTTGGCTGACCCTACCTCTGCAACCTCTTCCAAAACTTTGTTCTAGTCTGTGCCCTTCTGTCTTATGAACCTGGACTCCTGTGCACTCAGTGGAAGAACATTCAGACACCTCAGCCCAATTCTCTGCAGTCGCTTCCTAAACCCTTTTGCCTTGTTAATTCTCCCCATGTCTAAAAGTCTCATCAAAACCTATGATTTCAACCATGTTTCTGGTCATCTCTCCTAACTCTTCTCCTTCTGCCATTTCTCCTCTGTAAGGTACTTTATGACATTGTGAAAGGCACTATAGAAATGAAAGTTGCAGAATTAGTACATCCTAGGGCAGGCTTGTTGGTAGCTGCTGACTTTCATGGTTCAGGGGGAAGCTCACTAATTGAATTTTTGGATGAAGTAACAGGGAGGATTGATGAAGGGAATGCAATGGATGTTGTCTACATGGATTTTAGGAAGGCGTTTGACGAAGTACCACATAGAAGGCTGGTTAACAAAATTGAGGCTCATGGAATAGGTGGGTCAGTGGCAGCTTGGATCAGGAATTGGCCTAAGGACAGAAAACAGCGAGTTGTGGTAAATGGCTGTTTTTCAGACTGGAGGATGGTAGACAGTGGTGTTCCCCAAGGGTCAGTGCTGGGGCCACTGCTTTTTTTGATATATATAAATGACCTGGATATTGGAATACAGTAGAATTTCTAAATTTGCAGATGACACCAAACTTAGGGGTGTGGCAAACAGTGATGATGATACCAATCGACTGCAACAGGACATAGAAAGGCTAGCAGAATGGGCAGACAAGTGGCAGATGGAATTTAATACAGAAAAATGTGAGGTGATGCATTTTAGCAGAAGGAACAGGGAGAGGCAATATACACTTAATGGCACAGTTTTAAAGAGTGTGCAGGGAAAGAGGGACCTGGGAGTTAATGTGCATAGGTCCTTGAAGGTGGCGGGACATATTGAGAGAGCGGTTAGCAAAGCATATCGGATCTTGGACTTCATAAATAGAGGTATTGAGTACAAAAGTAGAGAAATTATGCTGAAACTTTATAAAGCGCTGGTTAGGCCACAACTGGAGTATTGCGTCCAGTTCTGGTCACCAAACTTTAGGAAGGATGTGAAGGCACTTGAGAGGGTGCAGAGGAGATTTACCAGAATGGTTCCAGGGATGGGGATCTTGGCTACAAGGACAGGTTGGAGAAGCTGGATTTGTTTTCATTAGAGCAAAGGCGGTTGAGGGGTGATTTGATAGAGGTGTACAAGATTATGACGGGTTTGGATAGGCTAGACGGGGAAAGGCTGTTCCCACTAGTTGATGGTACAAGGACTAGGGGACACAAATTTAAGGTTCTGGGCAAGAGATACAGGGGGGACGTGAGGAAAAACCTTTTTACGCAGCGAGTGGTGAGGACCTGGAACTCGCTGCCAACGGAAGTGGTGGAAGCGGAGACACTCAATGTTTTCAAGGGGAGACTGGATAGGCACTTGAGGGAAATAAACTTGCAGGGCTACGGGGATAGAGCGAGGGAATGGGATTGACTGGATTGCTCTAGAGAGCCGGCACGGACTCGATGGGCTGAATGGCCTCCTTCTGTGCCGTTATGACTCTATGACTATATGCTACATTAATTTGCTATGGTAGGATTTGAACTTCCTAACCTCTGGGTAACTAGTCCAGTACCATAACCACGAGGCTACAGTATGCAGAACTGTTGTCCAGGAGACCGATCACCTCCTTGTACCTTTTTGAATAGTGCCACAGACCAAGTTTAACACATCATTCAAAGGATAGCACCTCCAACAATGCAGCGTTGCCTCAGTACTGCACTGACATGTCAACCTAGATTGCATGCTCAAATCCTGCAGTAGGGCCTGAACCCACAACCGTCTTACGTTAGATAAGCACACACGTGTACACCAAGAAACTGATACTAGAGACAGAGTCACACCTACAGACACAGAAATACAATACAGACCAAGAGGTTCAGACAGAAACAGTGACAAATATTATTTCCCCTTGCAAATAATTTTAAGATCTTAAATGCATCAAATATTTCAACCACTTGTTTTCTAAATCATAATCTAAAATAAGATTACAATCGCATTGGCAAAAAGTACCGACAAATAAATAATAATGTACATTTTCCATGACGTACCTTTTTATAAGCAGGATAATACAAACTGGACATCTTCCTTAGAGACAGACAATGCTTTTGTCCAATGGGATATGGTCATTCGTGATAACTGCCGGCTTTTATGTGTTCGATAGCAAAATACTGCGGATGCTGGAAAATTGAAACAACAACAGAAAACGTTGGAAAAACTCAGCAGGCCAGGCAACATCCGTGGAGAGAGAAACAGAGTTAACGTTTCAGGTCAAAACCCTTCGTCAGAACTGAGAAAAGAGCTTTTATGTGTTTCTGGTCACTTTGTCCTGTAGTTAATAATTAAAGTTGAGGCACAAACAGGATTTATTCTGACATAAGCAATGGGAACTTACGTTGGATCCTTTGGATCTCAGGCTGGCGTTATTCAAGATAGGTTGACTACTCTTTTTGGTTGGAACTTCAACAACCTATTTCTTGATTATGCCCTCCTTGAAAGGGGAAAGGTAAAGAATGTCGGGAAAGTTAGTGTAGAGTAGTGTTGCATGACGGGGGCTTGGTTCGATACAGACAATGGGCAAGGAGAGTAGGGTGCAACATTGCCAGACATAATCACGGGATGTAACCACAGGGTTGCAAACGCTGTTACCACTCATTTTTAGTGTGGAAGCAAGTCATCCTCGGTTCCGAGGGACTGCCTAAGACGAAGAAGAAGAAGAAACACTGCAAGAAACGAAAAATGTTCTGGTCAACAGGTGTGGCGAAAGAGCTGATGTTACAAGATAGCGTATCTGTGCAGACGGATAACCGCAATAGGAAGCACATGACTTAGTCAGCTGACGATGAGTCGGGCCACAATAGACATGGAGTTAACAATTCTCAAAATTAGGGCAAGGGTGCGCTGATAGCCACCTGGTGTTAATAGTGGTCATGATGCGGAGATGCCGGTGTTGGACTGGGGTGGACAAAAATGCATTTGACACGTTGGACCCCCTGTGACCCACCTCATTGTCTTAGCTGTACTCTGCTGTGTCTTTGATGTAATGCCTCCCTGACGGATTGTATCTCTGCAGACACATTGTTCTCTGTCTATATATACTGTGTAATCGATTTGTATTCCCTCACTGTACCTGTACCTGAAGAAGGAGCAGCGCTCCGAAAGCTCGTAATTTTAAATAAAACTGTTGGACTATAACCTGGTGCTGTGCGACTTCTCATTTTTGGTGTTAATAGGAACTGGGACAAACGATGTTGTAACATAGAATGTCCTAGGAAAGAGGCGGGAACAATGTCTAACGCGCCAGTTGGATGTATCAATATCCGACCACTGCTGTAACAATTTGGGGAAGCTTGGCTAAGACAGAGCAGGCTGTCTCCCCACGCGTGCGAATAAAGACTGCTTGAACTCTCGATATCACACTTGTGTTGAGTATTTAAAATTACTCCACAACACTCCTAATCCCTTCCTCCCCCCGCCCCCCCACCCCACAACAGTCAAAATAAGAAGGAAATATTAAAGAGAAACTTTTATATCAGGGCCTCAATCGCATAAGGAGATAAAAAATGAAATGCATATACTGCGATATATTTCTGGTCATCAGGACTGTGGAGAAAAGCCAGGGGGTACATTTTACCCCCCACCGCGGGTTTTGGGTGGGTGGGTGGGGGGAGGGGCAGTGCCAGACGCTCACCTAGGCTGAAGTTTGAGGCCCGGGGTATTTTAACACCCGGCCCACATCTGGATTCTGCTGATCAGTTGCCGGGCGGATAGTGGCAGGTGGCCGGCAGATGGGAGCGGAGGTTCAGGCAGCCGGATACCGCCAGCCAGTACCAAGCTCGCCTGCAAGCGGGTAAGTCACAGTGGGGTCGGGTTTTGGGAGGGTCCCGTGGGAGGGAAGGGGAGGGGTGGGAGTCTGAACCCCACAGCGGAAAGTATTTTTTAAGCTTACCTCGGGGTGCCTCATCTTCCTCCCAACAGCAGCCTGTTTTTATCTGATGGGTAAGTAGTTCCCCCACTCAGGCCCAGGCTAAACTGCAACCGGGGTCCCATTCACGTCACGGGACCCCCGATTCGCATTAAACCGCGTGGTGCTCGCCTGAGTCCAGTGGGTGCCACATCCGCTGCCAAATCCAGCGGTGTTAAAATCGCAGCTGGGCTGGGGAATGGAGCCGTTGCATTTTAACTGCTTGCCCACTCCATTCCTGCCCAGTGTGGTGGCTTAACATTCCCCCCTTGCCCTCCAGGGTTCTTGGGCCAAATCTTGCTGGGGTGGGGCATCTCACGCCATTAATTAGACTTTTTCCGGCACCCTTCAGCTCGAAAAAAATGTTGCGCCGTAATTGCGAAAGCAATGGGGCACCTGGGACCTTAGTGATCTCCTCAACCAATGAGATTGAAGGACTGAGAAAGAAACAGAAGAATGACTGAGAAAGGGGTTGAATTAGAGTCCAATCAGGTACAGCAAGAGAAATAAAAAGAGGGAAAGACAGATTGGATTAAGAGAGAGAGAAAAAAGAGACAGAAAGGAAAAGTAAGAAAAAAACAATTAAAAAAAAAGCTGTAACATTTTTAACATCTCTAAGAAGAATTTACTACATGCAGGAATGAGACTGAACAGATGAAATTGTTTACTTTCTGAGCCAGAGATATTGATTGGCATTGCATTCACAATTAAAAGGGTACTTACGCTCTTAATTACCAGACTTAACTTTCTGCGCCGAGTTTAATGGGCAATTAATGTACAAATCCAGCAAGTTGTTAAAAATAATGGGGAGGCTAAGGGCGAGATGTCGTTTGTGCAAAGCAAACAGCGGAGCGACGTAAATCGACCAGCAAGTTCTGGAGATTCGCAACTCACTGCGTATCTCTTCATCCCCTGAACTTGCTGGCCAATTTGCACATTAATAATGGCGTGTGTCATTAACAGGCCGTTATTTTACCAGCAAGATTTGGCCCACCATTGTGATCATTGTCCAAGAGACACATCAAAGACATTGGGCCGGATATTCCAACCCCTACGGGTGTGTACGCACTGTGTACCCACCCATAGGGACATCGGAAATGCCGGTTTCAGGCATGCACAGCGCTTGCACTGAAAACCGGCATTTCCGATCTGTCAAGAAAGCTCTTGACAGATCGGACGCCTGCCCTGGAGAAGGGCCTCTGCGGGCGGATAGTTCCGCTTTCTGGAGCCCCTCCGTCTGCAGAAAACCTTTAGAATTCTTACGCCTGGTAAAAGCAGGCGTAAGGCCTGCTTTTACCAGGATAAGAGTTGAAAAAAGTTTTTTTTTAAATTCAGTCATTTACCATTTAAAAATACTTTAAAAAAGGTAAGTTTATTTTTAGCCCTGTAAAAAACTTTAATTATTTTTTTCAAAAAATTAAATTTTTGTTTAAAATATTTAATTTATTGTAATTTCAACTAATTTTAAAAATGTGATTTAAAAAAAATTTATTTAATGTTTTGAAGTGTTTTTGGGGTGATCTCCATTCATATATTTTACAGGTCTATCTGTCAAGTGTATGAAGGGAGATTCCCTTCTTTGATTGGCTCCCCATGGCCCACGTGATCCCAGGGACGCTTGCGAACTGCCTGCGCCTCTGGGATACGTAGGCCCTGCACACCTGGAGTTCGAGAGGCCCAGCATCGGAACTATACGCACCTCGGGAGCCCTCAGGTAAGTGCGTAGATTTTTTCCAGATTGGAGGCCCATTGTTTACTGATGAAGCATTGAAGGAGATGATGGCAGATCTGGCTCGTTTTCTGGCAGTGGATCTCTGTACGAATCTGCACTTTCTGTGATCCAATCATTTTTACTTGTCTCGATGATTGATTAGTTGTCTATGGACCCTTACATATCCATCTTAATTCATCCATTCAGAAAGACTCACTTGTCCCCCAACTGCTGTATCTGATTGTTTCTTAAATGACTTCCATTCCAAGTACTGATCGCTCTCTTCGTGAGAAGGACTTCCTGTCATCGTTTCAAAAATTACCTTTTACTAGTTTGAACCTGTGCCCACCCTCGTACTACTCACACAGTTTAATTTGAATTCTGGATTAACCTATTCTATTCCCTTTACTATCTTATAAACAGCTAGAAGATCACCTTTCAGCTGCTTCTTTTTCAGGCTGACATAAATGAGAAGTCGCACAACATGAGTCATAGCCCTGGGAGTTCAGACTTGCAGAACAGTACAAAACAGTACAAAACAGAGTTATAGAGAGACTCAACTATTCCAATGCTCTCCTGGCCGGCCTCCCACCTTGCACCCTCCGTCAGCTCATCCAAAACTCTGCTGCCTGTGTCCTAACTCGCACCAAGTCCCGTTCACCCATCACCCCTGTGCTCGCTGACCTACATTGGCTCCCGGACCTGCACACATCGATTTAAAAAATCTCAGCCTTGTTTTCAAATCATTCCATGGCCTCGCCCCTCCCTATCTCTGTAACCTTCTCCAGCCCTACAACCCTCCAGGATCTCTGCACTCTTCCAATTCTGGCCTCTTGCGCACCCTGATTTTAATCGCTCTGTGGCGGATCGCCACCAAAAACGGGCATAATCCACTCTTCCGACTGTGGACAAATTTCCAGCCCCTCCCCTTTAAGGCACATTACCTTTAAGGCAGAAGGGGGCGGGGCCTCAGGTTTTACCCAGAGAATTCTGGGAGTTTTTCCAGAGAATTCTGGGAGCAGTTTTCTCGCAGCCATTTTGTTATAGCATGCAGTGAATAAAAGTTTCTTGTTTTCCACACATGGATTCAGCCTCCATTCGTGTTTCGCGGCAGCCTCAACATTGGTGACCCCAACGCTCAAAACGTATTCCGAGCACTGCAATGGCGGACACGAACGCAGTTTCCGTGAAACTGCCGGAGTTTTGGGAAAACCAGCCCGAAGCCTGGTTTCTCCAAGCTGAATCTCGCTTCCGGCTGCGAAATATCACCACAGATGGGACGAAGTACGACTATCTCATCACATCACTCAGTAGCGTCGCAGTTTCCAAGGTTTGGACAACGCTGCAGAACCCACCAGAGGAAGGCAAGTACGCACATCTCAGAACAGCGCTCCTTAAAAAATTTACGGCCTCGGCATATCAGCGAAACTGCCACCTCCTCGACCTTCCAGGCCTCGGTGATGCCTCACCGTCAGACCTCCTCTCCCACATGCTCTCCCTCACCGACGAGAGCCCACCCAGATCCCTCTTCCGCACGCTGTTCATCCGCCAGCTCCCTCTCAGCATCCGCCCAGCGATCGTGGCGTCCGGCCTCACGAACCTGGAAGCCCTGGCCGATGAGGCCGACAAGCTGCTGTCCGCTCACTCCAGCCGCGACGTCACTCCGGACCTGGCAGCCAATGCCTGGGCGCGCCCCTCACCATCCAGCCCGCGGCCACAAGGGCCTGTCACCAGGCCCACGGGGCCTTCACGCCCCACTAACCCGGGCCACTGTTACTACCACGCACGGTTCGGCGCCAGGGCACAACGGTGCACACCTCCCTGCTCTTTCAAGTCCGCCCCCGTTCCAGCCCCCGCGATGGCCATGGGCCACGCGGGCTCCCTGCTGTTCGTCATGGATGACAAAACCGGCCGCCGGTTCCTGTGCGACACTGGGGCTCAGCACAGCATCATCCCGGCCTCCGCCCTCGACATCCAAAAGGGCGAACGAGGACTGGTGCTGGCTGCTGCTAACGGCTCGGAAATCTGGACGTATGGCACCCGGACAGTCACCCTCGACCTCGCTGGTCACCGCTACCGATGGGAGTTCATCACTGCCAAGGTGCTCTCCCCCCTCATCGGCGCAGATTTCCTGTGTGCCCACGGCTTACTGGTAGACATCCCTCGTCACCGCCTCGTGGACATGAACACCATGTCCCCCATCCTGGGCGCCATGGCCCCCCGTCAACCCGCCGACATGGCGTCACAGTGCCACGCCCGGGCCACAGATGACTACTCGGCACTCCTGGCCGAATTCCCGGCCCTTACCAATCCGACCTTCTCCGCGGAGGCCGCCAAACACGGGGTGGAACACTTCATCCCCACCACAGGCCCCCCAGTGTACGCCCACGCCCGCAGGCTGGACCCGGCCAAACTGGAGATCGCGCGGACCGAGTTTGCCACCATGGAACAGCTCGGCATCATCCGCCGCTCCAACAGTCCCTGGGCCTCCCCACTCCACATCGCCCCCAAACCAGGCGGAGGTTGGCGCCCCTGCGGGGATTACCGCCGCCTCAATGACGCCACCACCCCTGATCGGTACCCCGTGCCGCACATTCAGGACTTCTTGGCTAGACTGGCCAGCCGCTCAGTCTTTTCCAAGGTCGACCTGGTGCGCGGCTACCACCAAGTCCCCGTCCACCCTGCGGACGTCCCCAAGACGGCCGTAATCACCCCCTTCGGCCTGTTCGAGTTCCTGCGGATGCCCTTCGGCCTCAAAAACGCGGCCCAGGCATTCCAACGGCTCATGGACTCGGTCCTTCGGGACCTGAAGTTCCTGTTCGTCTACCTGGACGACATCCTGGTAGCCAGTTCCTCCAAGCAGGAACACCTCGAACACCTTCGCATCCTGTTCGGGCGCCTCAGCGACCACGGGCTCATCCTCAGCCCAGCCAAATGCCAGTTCGGCCTGGACAAGATCGACTTCCTCGGCCACCACATCACCCATGCTGGGGCCATTCCCCTGCCCACCAAGGTGCAGGCCGTCCAACAATTTCCCCGCCCCACCACCATCAAAGGCCTCCAGGAGTTCCTCGGGATGGTGAATTTCTATAACCGCTTCATCCCCAAAGCGGCGTCCCTCATGAGGCCCCTGTATGAAGCCCTCCGGGGCAGGAGCGGCAAGATGGCGGTCGAATGGACGGCAGACGCGTCCGCCGCCTTCGATTCCACCAAGACCGCGCTCGCCAACGCCACCCTGCTTGCGCACCCACGGCCCAATGCCAGGGTAGCGATCACCACGGACGCCTCCGACCACGCGGTCGGCGCCGTGTATGAGCAGTGGGTCGACGGCACCTGGCAACCACTTGCCTTCTTCAGCCGCCAACTACGCCCCCCGGAGGTCAAGTACAGCACCTTCAACCGCGAGCTCCTCGCGCTGTTCCTGGCGGTCCGCCATTTCCGGTTTTTGCTTGAGGGCCACCCCTTCACTGCGTTTGTCGACCACAAGCCCCTGACATTCGCAATGGCAAAGACAACCGACCCCTGGTCCGCCAGGCAGCAACGCCAGCTCGCGGCAGTGTCCGAGTTCACCACGGACATCCAACACGTCTCCGGCCGAGACAATGTGGTAGCCGACTGTCTCTCCCGCCCCGCCATCCACGCCGCACACCTAGCAGTCGACTACGCTCAACTCGCAGCAGACCAGATCACCGACCCTGATCTGCTCTCCGCACCCACCAACCTACCAGGGCTACGCCTGGCCGACGTCGCCTGTGGCCCGACCCCAGTCACGGTCAAGTGCGACATATCCCTATGTCAACCTCGGCCCGTCGTCCCAGCGTCCTGGCGCCGCCGGGTATTCGACATTCTCCACAACCTCTCCCACCCCGGCGCCCGCGCATCCATCAAATTGGTAGCCAACCGCTTTGTCTGGCGCGGCCTTCGCAAGGATGTGCGTACTTGGGCCAACTCCTGCCTAGCCTGCCAACGGGCCAAGGTACAGCAACACACGAAAGCACCGCTCGAGGAGTTTACCGTCCCCTCGCGGAGATTCGACCACATCCACGTGGACATCGTCGGGCCCCTGCCGCCGTCGCAAGGCCACACGCACTTGCTGACCATCGTTGACCGCACCACACGCTGGCCTGAGGCAATTCCACTGACCTCTACCACCACCGCCGACATCGCCAGAGCTTTCGTCAGCACCTGGGTCGCACGGTTCGGCGTCCCCTCCGACATGACGTCGGACAGAGGTCCGCAATTTACCTCTGAACTCTGGACCGCCGTCGCACGCAATCTCGGGGTGACCATTCACCGCACCACAGCGTACCACCCCCAAGCCAACGGACTGTGTGAGCGGTTCCACAGATCATTGAAGGCATCTCTTCGAGCCAGCCTCCAAGACGCTGCCTGGACCGACCGACTTCCGTGGGTCCTCCTCGGCCTGCGCACCGCGGTTAAAGAAGACCTCCACGCATCGGCAGGAGAGCTCGTGTATGGTCAGCCGCTGCGCGTACCCGGCGAGTTCCTGCCCACCGCCACGACACCCTGGTCAGCCGACCAGCAACGCCACGACTTCGCCTCACCGGCGCTGCAGTTCGCCCCGGTGCCCATTGCCCGACACGGCGAATCCACCTCACACGTCCCACTAAGCCTGCACCAGGCACGGTTTGTTTTCGTCCGGCACGACGCCCACCGCGGACCCCTTCAACCCCCGTACGACGGGCCCTACAAGGTGCTACAGGCTGGGGACAAATTTTTCACCCTGCAAGTGGGCGACAGGACCGAAAAAGTGTCGGTGGACCGACTCAAGCCAGCACACTCGGAGCCCGGGGAGCAGGTCCCTGTAGCTCATCCACCTCCACGCGGCCGACCTGCCCTCAAGCCGGTTCACCCGGCTGCTCCACGCCCGGCCGTTCCACGTCCACCGGCGTCCTACAAGAGCCGCTCCGGCCGGCCCATCAGACCGCCGCACCATCTCGTCCACACCTCCTAAGCGGATTCTGGGGGGAGCTGTGTGGCGGATCACCACCTAAAACGGGCATAATCCACTCTTCCGTCTGTGGACAAATTTCCAGCCCCTCCCCTTTAAGGCACATTACCTTTAAGGCAGAAGGGGGCGGGGCCTCAGGTTTTACCCAGAGAATTCTGGGAGTATTTCCAGAGAATTCTGGGAGCAGTTTTCTCGCAGCCATTTTGTTATAACATGCAGTGAATAAAAGTTTCTTGTTTTCCACACATGGATTCAGCCTCCATTCGTGTTTCGCGGCAGCCTCAACATCTCCACCATTGGCGACCGTGCCTACAGCTGCCTGGGCCCTAAGCTCTGGAATTCCGGCGACATGATAGGTCCAAGTCAGCATGGATTTGTGAAAGGGAAATCATGCTTGACAAATCTTCTGGAATTTTTTGAGGATGTTTCCAATAGGGTGGACAGGGGGGAACCAGTAGATGTGGTGTATTTGGACTTTCAGAAGGCCTTCGACAAGGTCCCACACAAGAGATTGGTGAGCAAAGTTAAAGCACATGGGATTGGGGGTAATGTGTTGACGTGGATTGAGAACTGGTTGGCACACAGGAAACAAAGAGTAGGAGTAAATGGGTACTTTTCAGAATGGCAGGCAGTGACCAGCGGGGTACCGCAGGGTTCGGTGCTGGGACCCCAGCTGTTTACATTATATATTAATGATTTGGACGAAGGGATTAAATGTAATATCTCCAAATTTGCGGATGACACTAAATTGGGAGGCAGTGTGAACAATGAGGAGGATGCTAGGAGGCTACAGAGTGACTTGGACAGGTTGGGTGAATGGGCAAATGTATGGCAGATGAAGTACAATGTGGATAAATGTGTGGTGGTAAAAATAGAGAGGCGGACTATTACCTGAATGGTGGCAGATTAGGGAAAGGGGAGGTGCAACGAGACCCGGGCGTCATGGTACATCAGTCACTGAAGGTGGGAATGCAAGTGCAGCAGGCAGTCAAGAAAGCAAACGGAATGATGGCCTTCATAGTAAGGGGATTTGAGTACAGGAGTAGGGAGGTGATGCTGCAGTTGTACAGGGCCTTGGTGAGGCCACACCTGGAGTATTGTGCGCAGTTTTGGTCTCCTAACTTAAGGAAGGACATTCTTGCTATTGAGGGAGTGCAGCGAAGGTTCACTAGATTGATTCCTGGGATGGCCGGACTGACATATCAAGAAAGATTGGGTCAACTGAACTTGTATCCTCTGGAGTTCAGAAGAATGAGGGGGGATCTTATAGAGACTGTCGTAAGAATGAGCCTTACGCGTGGTAAACTTAATGTAAGCTTTAATCAACTTAAAACGGTGCTGCATACAAAAGAGGTCTTACCCTATGCCTCTTCCAGAGCTAACTGATCAGTCCAGTATTTATCCTGGACTGATTACAGGAAGTGATGTCATACAGGAAGCTGAAAAGTGTTACCACATTCTCCCCCCCCAAAAGATTAGGAGGCCGGAATGCTCCCTCCATTTCGTAGCCGTTGGATGAGGGAGAGCCGCACCCGTTTGGGTTCTCGTAGCGGTAGAGGGCCCCTAGCCCGTTTACCCGCTGCGGGCCATGGACCAGAGTCCGAGTGCTCCAGCCCGCTCTGTGAGGGGTCAGAACGATCCTGACTGTGTACTGGTACCCGAATGGGTGTCGGGCAGGGCTGTGGCAGATCCGTTTCTGAGCGTACGGTACAGGGTTGATCGTGGCTGCGCGTGCGAGCCCCGACGGGCTCATAGTCAGTCTGCCCCAGGTCGGCACGCTGGAGTGAGGTACCAGCCGGCGTCAGATCCCGATCATGATGAGAGGCACCTGGCAAGCCCAGAGATGTGCCTGGTACAATATCATCCCCTGGTGTCCCTCTATGTTTCGGCGGGCAGGGAGCCAGATCCCGCAATGACACGGTAGATTCCCGACCGTCAGGATACCGAATATAGGCGTAGGTAGGGTTGACGTCAGTGAGCTCAACCTCATCTACCAGGGGGTCATTCTTAGACGCCCGGACATATCTTCGGAGTAGCACTGGTCCCGGTGCAGTCAGCCACGACGGGAGAGATGTCCCATAGGATGAGCGACGCTGAAATCGGAAGAACCGTTCATGAGGCGTCGTATTTGTGGCGGTCGAAAGGAGGGACCGTGTGGAGTGTAATGCGTCTGGAAGTACTGCTTCCCAATGCTGGTTGGGTAGGCCCCGAGATCTCAAAGCCAGACGTACCGCATTCCAAATGATAGCGTTAAAACGCTCGACTTGCCCATTCCCAACCGGATGATAAGGCGTCGTTTTGCTGGCAGCAATACCCCGTTCCGAGAGATAGGCCTTGAGTTCTCCCGACATAAAAGAAGGGCCCCGATCTGAATGAACATAGGATGCCATGCCACAGAAAGCAAATACCTGTTCAAGGCAGCTGATAACCGTGGTTGTCAGCATATTGGGGCAGGGAAAGGCAAACGGAAAACGAGAATACTCATCAACCATTGTTAATAGATAAGTGTTGCGAGTCGAAGAGGGCAACGGCCCCTTAAAATCGATGCTAAGCCTTTGCATTGGCTGGGTCGCATGTATGAGTATACCACCCGAGGGGCGGAAAAACCGAGGTTTCAATTCCGCACAGACTCTGCAGTCCGAGCACATCTTCTTTACATCCCCGGTAGAGAATGGGAGATTTCGGGACCGCACGAAGTGCAGCATGCGAGTAACGCCTGGATGACACAACCCATCATGGATGTCTACGAGCGTAGAGGGTGCCATGGCGGAGCAGAATGCTCGTGTGAGGGTATCCGGAGCCACATTCTCCTTGCCAGGTCGATAGTGGATGGTGTAACCAAAAGAGGCCAATTCCAGCCGCCAAAGCTGGATTTTATTATTTTTAATTTTGGTCCGTTTTCGATTATCGAGCATGAAGGCGACCGATCGCTGGTCCGTGATTAAGGTAAAGTGCTGGCGAGCCAGGAGATGACTCCACTTCCGTACTGCCTCTATGATGGCTGTAGCTTCTTTCTCGACTGGAGGATAATGTAGCTCAGCCCCTTGAAAAGTCCTGGACAAAAATGCCACCGGACGACCTTCCTGATTCAGAGTGGCTGAGATTGCCACCTCCGAGGCATCACACTCAACCACGAAAGGAAGACTCTCATCGATGGAGTGAAGAGCCGCTTTCTCCAACTGCTTTTTCAGGAGGTTAAAGGCTGCAACAGCCGTTGTGTCTAGTGGGAATGTGCTGGCCTTCAGTAGAGGTTGGATTCGGTCTGAGAAGTTAGGAATCCATTTCGCATAGTATGCAAACAGGCCGAGGGCCCGGCGCAAGGAGGCCGGATTCTTAGGTGGCGGGAGTTCTTGGAGTGGGCGAAGCCTTTCAGGGTCAGGTTTAATGATGCCATTGCCCACACAATAGCCAAGGATGTTGATAGTTGGTTGTGACTCAATGGATTTAGCCGCATTCAATGTCAAATTACGGTGCTGGAGTGCATCCCAAAATCGTTGGAGATTGGCGTCATGTTCCTGCTGATTGCGACCTGCGACAGTAATATTGTCCAGATAAGGAAACGTATCCTTCAAGTCTTCCTGTTTGACCAGGTCATCCATTGCTCGCTGGAAGACAGCCACTCCATTAGTGACCCCAAAGGGGAGGCGACGAAATTGATACAGCCGCCCATTGGCTTCAAAGGCTGTATACTGCTTGTCTGAGACCTTCAAGGGTACCTGATGATAGGCGCTTTTCAGATCATAAGTCGAGAACACCGTGTACTCAGCCAATTTATTAACCATATCATCGATGCGCGGCAATGGGTATGCGTCCAAGTCCGTATACTGATTGATGGTCTGTGAATAGTCAATGCACAGCCGTTTCTTGTGAGGTTGTAGAGGGTTCTTAACAATAACGACCTGGGCGCGCCATGGCGACGAACAAGGCTCGATGATATCCTCTGCTAAAAGCCGAGAAATCTCAGCCGCAATAAAAGACTGGTCTTCCTGACTGAAACGGCGTGACTTTGTTATAATCGGTTTGCATCGAGGAGGGATACTGGCAAACAGTGAGGGTTCATCCAGTGAAGCTGCTGACAAGGCACAGAACGGTAATCGAGGTCGTATATTAGAAATAGTGAGTTCAGGTTTGGATCCGCCGAACTCAATGGTAAGCTTCTTATGCTGCTTTTGAAAATCCAGCCCTAAGATAAGATCACTACATAAGTCCTTGAGCACCGAAAGCCGGGTGGAGGGATACCTGTGACCTTTAAGCATTATTTCAACTACACAGAAGCCAGAAATTCTGGTATTAAGTGATGACTGAGCCATCGCAACTGCCTGGTCTGATGGAAAAACATGTAGCTTTAACTGTGCAACAGTCTGTTCCCTAATGAAACTATCAGTGCTACCTGAGTCAATTAAGGCATCTAAAGTATGTCCATTAATTGATGCTTTTGTAGCTGCATGGAATAGATTCTGAGGACAAGCAGCTGTAATTGGTGTCGTTGCACAAAGAGTGGCTGAAATTCTAGGTGTGTTTCTTCGAGAAAAAACCCGAGAGGAAGCACGATAGTTTTTAGTTGGAACATCCTGATAGGCCCTTACTGGGGCAGTTCGGTAGGACTTAGCTTGATAAGCCCTCGTAGAGGCTCTTGATAGGCAAACCTTTACAAAATGACCCTTTTTGTTGCAATGACTGCAAAACGCATTGCGAGCAGGGCAGAATCTCCGAGGGTGAAACTCATCACCACAAAAAAAGCATTTCTTAGATTGCCAAGAGGCTGCCACAGTGGGGTCATCATCCTCTTCATCAGTGAAGTCATCAGATCGATCGTCAGGGATAAAGTCCTCCCTAATAGAGTTCACCTGTGGCCTCTTAAATTGCCTGACTGTAGTTAAGGCAGCAGACCGAGGTCTGGGCACTGTAAAAAGGTCTGCATTCCTTTTTGCCAGATCTAGAGAGCAAGCCAGGTCATAAGCTCTCTGCAGCTCAAGTGTCTTACTTTCCAGTAGACGCTGGCGTATAAATGGGGAGGCAAGCCCGCAGATGAACGCATCACGGATCATTTCTTCGCGGTATAGCTCAGCTGAGGCTGCCCGAAAGTTACAGTCCATACTAAGTCTGCGAAGCTCTTGGAGGAATTTATCAATGGATTCCTCCGGCCCTTGTTGGGCTGTAGCTAGTAGATGTCTAGCATAGACCTCATTCGGTGTCTTAGTATATAGTCTCTTAAGCGTCTGAATTGCCTCCTCATAACTGTCCCAGTCTTCCACATACTGAAATACATTCGGGGTGACACAGTTGATGAGTATCCGCAACTTTGAGTTATCATCAGCTTTGCAATACTCAAGGAAATTCTCAAACGTGCGATACCAGTGTTTCCACACCTTACCGGCTGCTGGGGTGTTTGGGTCCAAGTCAAGACGCGATGGTTTAAGGATGTTTTCCATGATGGGTGATTCCCTGGATCCTTAGCTCCGAGTTCGTCCAAAAAGTTTGAGTGCGAAGTTTTTCAAAGTTGATTAAATTGTCGTAAGAATGAGCCTTACGCGTGGTAAACTTAATGTAAGCTTTAATCAACTTAAAACGGTGCTGCATACAAAAGAGGTCTTACCCTATGCCTCTTCCAGAGCTAACTGATCAGTCCAGTATTTATCCTGGACTGATTACAGGAAGTGATGTCATACAGGAAGCTGAAAAGTGTTACCACAGAGACATTTAAAATCCTGACTGGTTTAGACAAATTAGATGCGGGCAGAATGTCCCCAATGTTAGGGAAAACTAGAACCAGGGGTCACAGTCTAAGGATTAAGGGGAAGCCATTTAAGACTGAGCTGAGGAGGAACTTCTTCACCCAGAGAGTGGTGAATCTATGGAATTCTCTTCCACAGAAGGTTGTTGAGGCCAGTTCGCTAAATATATTCAAAAGGGAGTTAGATATAACACTCACAACTAGGGGGATCAAGGGGTATGGCGAGAAAGCAGGAATGGGGTACTGAGGTAGCATGTTCAGCCATGAACGCATTGAATGGCGGTGCAGGCACGAAGGACCGAATGGTCTACTCCTGTACCTATTTTCTATGTTTCTATGTTTCCCTAAACCTCTCCGCCTCTCTACCTCTCTCTCCTCCTTTAAGACGCTCCTTAAAACCTATCTCTTTGACCAAGCTTTTGGTCAGCTGTCTTCATATCTCCTTATGTGGCTCGGTGTCAAAATTATTTTGGTAACATTCCTGTGAAGAGCCTTGGGACGTTTTACTAAGTTAAAGGTGCTATATAAATACAAGTTGTTATTGTTATATATAGATTCCAAAGACCACTGTTAAAAAAAAACACAAGACAGGCGAGGTTTCTACCTAGGTCTATTACATTACATATTCTACTGAGTCCAATTACTTATGGGTCAACATATAAAAACATGCATTCTGACCAATCCCCAAAAAGTCCAGCCTCGAGTGGTAGATGGGCGAGCTGTACACAAATGGTTGTAAAAGAACAAGATAAATTAGCAAACCTTCTGAAACTTTTGAAGGAACGTGTTGAGGAAACCTCTAATTATCAGCAGAAACGCAAATGCACTAAAACCAATAATGGAGTCTCGTATCATCGAAACCAGAAGTATGCCAAGAAATTTGATCTAAAACATCCAGGATCAAATTACACCTGGGGGCGGTCGTTTTAAGACATTCAAATATGGGTGCATGCTAAAACCCAATATTTGGATGATTCCGTTAAAAAAGTTATGATATTTGACGACACCTCAGGCTAAGAATAGCAAACCGAGATATTTTTGACATGACTTCGAGGCTGTTACCATACCATAATTAGTGTTTAATATACTTACAACTGCACTAAGGTAATGTTTACAGTTAACATTTTTCAACTAGTTATAAGTTTAAACAGAACAGTGTTAAATTAGACTACTTTTTTTATTAATGCACAGGATCTGGGTGTCGCTGGCAAGGTCAGCATTTATTGCCCATCCCCTAATTATCACAAGCTTTCGGAGTTGCTACTCCTTCGTCGGGTGAAGTAAAGAGATACAGAATCGCCAAAGCATATATAGATAGAGAACAATGCATGTGTACCTTACAATTGCAGACAACTAAATTAAATCATCCTGACTGTTTATCTGCCGAGGTGTGATAAAGTTAATCAGGTCAGCCAGGAAGGTACCACATCAAAGACATAGCAAGATACAACTGAGACAATGAGGTGGAGTCGCAGGGGGTCTAACGTGTCAAAAGCTGCCGTCTGTATGTAAAACGATAAGCTTTAAAATTTTTACTTTTTTACTGGGAATCACATCTGTGAACAAGCCAACGAAAGCTTGTGATTTCAAATAAAACTGTTGGACTATAACCTGGTGTTGTGCGACCTCTCAATTTTGTCCACCCCAGTCCAACACCGGCATCTCCGCAGAAGGAATGTAGGCAGAGATGGCAATTTGAATTTCGATGGTGTCACTCTATTCAAATTCGAGTGGATAAGAGAATGCAATGGATTTCAGCATTCAAATTCAATTTATTTGTGATCCACTAATTTTACTTGTCTCTGTAATTGATTTGTTTTCCTGGTAATAAATACCAATCGGCTTGTTCGGAGGCCTGCGAGCTGAAACCTAGGCGTCTGTGTGTAGCTGTCTGGTCTTTCCAGTTCTTGTGGTAGAGTTGCCATCTCTGGTTGGCCATATTCCAGGCAGTTTCATTACACATCCTCCTACCTGCAACCGCCCTGCCCGCACACTCCCGCCATTGGTCGCCTGACACGTCAACCTCACGGCCTTCTCACGCTAATTGGAAAGCGAACAGACTCGGAGGGTTGTAGGGTTGAGGAGGTTGCAGAGATATAGCGCACAAAGATAAGATCTACCCCATATAGTTTAAATCAATATCGCCATTAATTTGCATGTACCGAATGGTCTACTCCTGTACCTATTTTCTATGTTTCTATGTTTCTATGTTTCCCTAAACCTCTCCGCCTCTCTACCTCTCTCTCCTCCTTTAAGACGCTCCTTAAAACCTATCTCTTTGACCAAGCTTTTGGTCAGCTGTCTTCATATCTCCTTATGTGGCTCGGTGTCAAAATTATTTTGGTAACATTCCTGTGAAGAGCCTTGGGACGTTTTACTAAGTTAAAGGTGCTATATAAATACAAGTTGTTATTGTTATATATAGATTCCAAAGACCACTGTTAAAAAAAAACACAAGACAGGCGAGGTTTCTACCTAGGTCTATTACATTACATATTCTACTGAGTCCAATTACTTATGGGTCAACATATAAAAACATGCATTCTGACCAATCCCCAAAAAGTCCAGCCTCGAGTGGTAGATGGGCGAGCTGTACACAAATGGTTGTAAAAGAACAAGATAAATTAGCAAACCTTCTGAAACTTTTGAAGGAACGTGTTGAGGAAACCTTTAATTATCAGCAGAAACGCAAATGCACTAAAACCAATAATGGAGTCTCGTATCATCGAAACCAGAAGTATGCCAAGAAATTTGATCTAAAACATCCAGGATCAAATTACACCTGGGGGCGGTCGTTTTAAGACATTCAAATATGGGTGCATGCTAAAACCCAATATTTGGATGATTCCGTTAAAAAAGTTATGATATTTGACGACACCTCAGGCTAAGAATAGCAAACCGAGATATTTTTGACATGACTTCGAGGCTGTTACCATACCATAATTAGTGTTTAATATACTTACAACTGCACTAAGGTAATGTTTACAGTTAACATTTTTCAACTAGTTATAAGTTTAAACAGAACAGTGTTAAATTAGACTACTTTTTTTATTAATGCACAGGATCTGGGTGTCGCTGGCAAGGTCAGCATTTATTGCCCATCCCCTAATTATCACAAGCTTTCGGAGTTGCTACTCCTTCGTCGGGTGAAGTAAAGAGATACAGAATCGCCAAAGCATATATAGATAGAGAACAATGCATGTGTACCTTACAATTGCAGACAACTAAATTAAATCATCCTGACTGTTTATCTGCCGAGGTGTGATAAAGTTAATCAGGTCAGCCAGGAAGGTACCACATCAAAGACATAGCAAGATACAACTGAGACAATGAGGTGGAGTCGCAGGGGGTCTAACGTGTCAAAAGCTGCCGTCTGTATGTAAAACGATAAGCTTTAAAATTTTTACTTTTTTACTGGGAATCACATCTGTGAACAAGCCAACGAAAGCTTGTGATTTCACATAAAACTGTTGGACTATAACCTGGTGTTGTGCGACCTCTCAATTTTGTCCACCCCAGTCCAACACCGGCATCTCCGCAGAAGGCATGTAGGCAGAGATGGCAATTTGAATTTCGATGGTGTCACTCTATTCAAATTCGAGTGGATAAGAGAATGCAATGGATTTCAGCATTCAAATTCAATTTATTTGTGATCCACTAATTTTACTTGTCTCTGTAATTGATTTGTTTTCCTGGTAATAAATACCAATCGGCTTGTTCGGAGGCCTGCGAGCTGAAATCTAGGCGTCTGTGTGTAGCTGTCTGGTCTTTCCAGTTCTTGTGGTAGAGTTGCCATCTCTGGTTGGCCATATTCCAGGCAGTTTCATTACACATCCTCCTACCTGCAACCGCCCTGCCCGCACACTCCCGCCATTGGTCGCCTGACACGTCAACCTCACGGCCTTCTCACGCTAATTGGAAAGCGAACAGACTCGGAGGGTTGTAGGGTTGAGGAGGTTGCAGAGATATAGCGCACAAAGATAAGATCTACCCCATATAGTTTAAATCAATATCGCCATTAATTTGCATGTACCGAATGGTCTACTCCTGTACCTATTTTCTATGTTTCTATGTTTCTATGTTTCCCTAAACCTCTCCGCCTCTCTACCTCTCTCTCCTCCTTTAAGACGCTCCTTAAAACCTATCTCTTTGACCAAGCTTTTGGTCAGCTGTCTTCATATCTCCTTATGTGGCTCGGTGTCAAAATTATTTTGGTAACATTCCTGTGAAGAGCCTTGGGACGTTTTACTAAGTTAAAGGTGCTATATAAATACAAGTTGTTATTGTTATATATAGATTCCAAAGACCACTGTTAAAAAAAAACACAAGACAGGCGAGGTTTCTACCTAGGTCTATTACATTACATATTCTACTGAGTCCAATTACTTATGGGTCAACATATAAAAACATGCATTCTGACCAATCCCCAAAAAGTCCAGCCTCGAGTGGTAGATGGGCGAGCTGTACACAAATGGTTGTAAAAGAACAAGATAAATTAGCAAACCTTCTGAAACTTTTGAAGGAACGTGTTGAGGAAACCTCTAATTATCAGCAGAAACGCAAATGCACTAAAACCAATAATGGAGTCTCGTATCATCGAAACCAGAAGTATGCCAAGAAATTTGATCTAAAACATCCAGGATCAAATTACACCTGGGGGCGGTCGTTTTAAGACATTCAAATATGGGTGCATGCTAAAACCCAATATTTGGATGATTCCGTTAAAAAAGTTATGATATTTGACGACACCTCAGGCTAAGAATAGCAAACCGAGATATTTTTGACATGACTTCGAGGCTGTTACCATACCATAATTAGTGTTTAATATACTTACAACTGCACTAAGGTAATGTTTACAGTTAACATTTTTCAACTAGTTATAAGTTTAAACAGAACAGTGTTAAATTAGACTACTTTTTTTATTAATGCACAGGATCTGGGTGTCGCTGGCAAGGTCAGCATTTATTGCCCATCCCCTAATTATCACAAGCTTTCGGAGTTGCTACTCCTTCGTCGGGTGAAGTAAAGAGATACAGAATCGCCAAAGCATATATAGATAGAGAACAATGCATGTGTACCTTACAATTGCAGACAACTAAATTAAATCATCCTGACTGTTTATCTGCCGAGGTGTGATAAAGTTAATCAGGTCAGCCAGGAAGGTACCACATCAAAGACATAGCAAGATACAACTGAGACAATGAGGTGGAGTCGCAGGGGGTCTAACGTGTCAAAAGCTGCCGTCTGTATGTAAAACGATAAGCTTTAAAATTTTTACTTTTTTACTGGGAATCACATCTGTGAACAAGCCAACGAAAGCTTGTGATTTCACATAAAACTGTTGGACTATAACCTGGTGTTGTGCGACCTCTCAATTTTGTCCACCCCAGTCCAACACCGGCATCTCCGCAGAAGGCATGTAGGCAGAGATGGCAATTTGAATTTCGATGGTGTCACTCTATTCAAATTCGAGTGGATAAGAGAATGCAATGGATTTCAGCATTCAAATTCAATTTATTTGTGATCCACTAATTTTACTTGTCTCTGTAATTGATTTGTTTTCCTGGTAATAAATACCAATCGGCTTGTTCGGAGGCCTGCGAGCTGAAACCTAGGCGTCTGTGTGTAGCTGTCTGGTCTTTCCAGTTCTTGTGGTAGAGTTGCCATCTCTGGTTGGCCATATTCCAGGCAGTTTCATTACACATCCTCCTACCTGCAACCGCCCTGCCCGCACACTCCCGCCATTGGTCGCCTGACACGTCAACCTCACGGCCTTCTCACGCTAATTGGAAAGCGAACAGACTCGGAGGGTTGTAGGGTTGAGGAGGTTGCAGAGATATAGCGCACAAAGATAAGATCTACCCCATATAGTTTAAATCAATATCGCCATTAATTTGCATGTACCGAATGGTCTACTCCTGTACCTATTTTCTATGTTTCTATGTTTCTATGTTTCCCTAAACCTCTCCGCCTCTCTACCTCTCTCTCCTCCTTTAAGACGCTCCTTAAAACCTATCTCTTTGACCAAGCTTTTGGTCAGCTGTCTTCATATCTCCTTATGTGGCTCGGTGTCAAAATTATTTTGGTAACATTCCTGTGAAGAGCCTTGGGACGTTTTACTAAGTTAAAGGTGCTATATAAATACAAGTTGTTATTGTTATATATAGATTCCAAAGACCACTGTTAAAAAAAAACACAAGACAGGCGAGGTTTCTACCTAGGTCTATTACATTACATATTCTACTGAGTCCAATTACTTATGGGTCAACATATAAAAACATGCATTCTGACCAATCCCCAAAAAGTCCAGCCTCGAGTGGTAGATGGGCGAGCTGTACACAAATGGTTGTAAAAGAACAAGATAAATTAGCAAACCTTCTGAAACTTTTGAAGGAACGTGTTGAGGAAACCTCTAATTATCAGCAGAAACGCAAATGCACTAAAACCAATAATGGAGTCTCGTATCATCGAAACCAGAAGTATGCCAAGAAATTTGATCTAAAACATCCAGGATCAAATTACACCTGGGGGCGGTCGTTTTAAGACATTCAAATATGGGTGCATGCTAAAACCCAATATTTGGATGATTCCGTTAAAAAAGTTATGATATTTGACGACACCTCAGGCTAAGAATAGCAAACCGAGATATTTTTGACATGACTTCGAGGCTGTTACCATACCATAATTAGTGTTTAATATACTTACAACTGCACTAAGGTAATGTTTACAGTTAACATTTTTCAACTAGTTATAAGTTTAAACAGAACAGTGTTAAATTAGACTACTTTTTTTATTAATGCACAGGATCTGGGTGTCGCTGGCAAGGTCAGCATTTATTGCCCATCCCCTAATTATCACAAGCTTTCGGAGTTGCTACTCCTTCGTCGGGTGAAGTAAAGAGATACAGAATCGCCAAAGCATATATAGATAGAGAACAATGCATGTGTACCTTACAATTGCAGACAACTAAATTAAATCATCCTGACTGTTTATCTGCCGAGGTGTGATAAAGTTAATCAGGTCAGCCAGGAAGGTACCACATCAAAGACATAGCAAGATACAACTGAGACAATGAGGTGGAGTCGCAGGGGGTCTAACGTGTCAAAAGCTGCCGTCTGTATGTAAAACGATAAGCTTTAAAATTTTTACTTTTTTACTGGGAATCACATCTGTGAACAAGCCAACGAAAGCTTGTGATTTCACATAAAACTGTTGGACTATAACCTGGTGTTGTGCGACCTCTCAATTTTGTCCACCCCAGTCCAACACCGGCATCTCCGCAGAAGGAATGTAGGCAGAGATGGCAATTTGAATTTCGATGGTGTCACTCTATTCAAATTCGAGTGGATAAGAGAATGCAATGGATTTCAGCATTCAAATTCAATTTATTTGTGATCCACTAATTTTACTTGTCTCTGTAATTGATTTGTTTTCCTGGTAATAAATACCAATCGGCTTGTTCGGAGGCCTGCGAGCTGAAACCTAGGCGTCTGTGTGTAGCTGTCTGGTCTTTCCAGTTCTTGTGGTAGAGTTGCCATCTCTGGTTGGCCATATTCCAGGCAGTTTCATTACACATCCTCCTACCTGCAACCGCCCTGCCCGCACACTCCCGCCATTGGTCGCCTGACACGTCAACCTCACGGCCTTCTCACGCTAATTGGAAAGCGAACAGACTCGGAGGGTTGTAGGGTTGAGGAGGTTGCAGAGATATAGCGCACAAAGATAAGATCTACCCCATATAGTTTAAATCAATATCGCCATTAATTTGCATGTACCGAATGGTCTACTCCTGTACCTATTTTCTATGTTTCTATGTTTCTATGTTTCCCTAAACCTCTCCGCCTCTCTACCTCTCTCTCCTCCTTTAAGACGCTCCTTAAAACCTATCTCTTTGACCAAGCTTTTGGTCAGCTGTCTTCATATCTCCTTATGTGGCTCGGTGTCAAAATTATTTTGGTAACATTCCTGTGAAGAGCCTTGGGACGTTTTACTAAGTTAAAGGTGCTATATAAATACAAGTTGTTATTGTTATATATAGATTCCAAAGACCACTGTTAAAAAAAAACACAAGACAGGCGAGGTTTCTACCTAGGTCTATTACATTACATATTCTACTGAGTCCAATTACTTATGGGTCAACATATAAAAACATGCATTCTGACCAATCCCCAAAAAGTCCAGCCTCGAGTGGTAGATGGGCGAGCTGTACACAAATGGTTGTAAAAGAACAAGATAAATTAGCAAACCTTCTGAAACTTTTGAAGGAACGTGTTGAGGAAACCTCTAATTATCAGCAGAAACGCAAATGCACTAAAACCAATAATGGAGTCTCGTATCATCGAAACCAGAAGTATGCCAAGAAATTTGATCTAAAACATCCAGGATCAAATTACACCTGGGGGCGGTCGTTTTAAGACATTCAAATATGGGTGCATGCTAAAACCCAATATTTGGATGATTCCGTTAAAAAAGTTATGATATTTGACGACACCTCAGGCTAAGAATAGCAAACCGAGATATTTTTGACATGACTTCGAGGCTGTTACCATACCATAATTAGTGTTTAATATACTTACAACTGCACTAAGGTAATGTTTACAGTTAACATTTTTCAACTAGTTATAAGTTTAAACAGAACAGTGTTAAATTAGACTACTTTTTTTATTAATGCACAGGATCTGGGTGTCGCTGGCAAGGTCAGCATTTATTGCCCATCCCCTAATTATCACAAGCTTTCGGAGTTGCTACTCCTTCGTCGGGTGAAGTAAAGAGATACAGAATCGCCAAAGCATATATAGATAGAGAACAATGCATGTGTACCTTACAATTGCAGACAACTAAATTAAATCATCCTGACTGTTTATCTGCCGAGGTGTGATAAAGTTAATCAGGTCAGCCAGGAAGGTACCACATCAAAGACATAGCAAGATACAACTGAGACAATGAGGTGGAGTCGCAGGGGGTCTAACGTGTCAAAAGCTGCCGTCTGTATGTAAAACGATAAGCTTTAAAATTTTTACTTTTTTACTGGGAATCACATCTGTGAACAAGCCAACGAAAGCTTGTGATTTCACATAAAACTGTTGGACTATAACCTGGTGTTGTGCGACCTCTCAATTTTGTCCACCCCAGTCCAACACCGGCATCTCCGCAGAAGGCATGTAGGCAGAGATGGCAATTTGAATTTCGATGGTGTCACTCTATTCAAATTCGAGTGGATAAGAGAATGCAATGGATTTCAGCATTCAAATTCAATTTATTTGTGATCCACTAATTTTACTTGTCTCTGTAATTGATTTGTTTTCCTGGTAATAAATACCAATCGGCTTGTTCGGAGGCCTGCGAGCTGAAACCTAGGCGTCTGTGTGTAGCTGTCTGGTCTTTCCAGTTCTTGTGGTAGAGTTGCCATCTCTGGTTGGCCATATTCCAGGCAGTTTCATTACACATCCTCCTACCTGCAACCGCCCTGCCCGCACACTCCCGCCATTGGTCGCCTGACACGTCAACCTCACGGCCTTCTCACGCTAATTGGAAAGCGAACAGACTCTTCATTACCTGATTGGATGATTCTTGAATGTCAATCAAACAGCAATTTTTACCATCTCCTAACTAATAAACAAAAGAATCAACACTCAATTTTTTATAATACCTCTGTGATTTTTCTCCTGGGTTTTTGCTCACAACAGTGTCCGGGAGATTAATCTTCAATTCCTGCAGACTCCAGGGCAATCCTGGAGGTTTGGCGACCCTATCTTGTGGGGAGTGTTGACGACGAAAGGTTTATAGATACACAGCTGATACTGGACTCAGTAGATGAGGCAACTGAATTTGGGGACTAGCTGGTGGAAGGGCACAAGTGGTAGAAGTGATATTACAGGAAGAGAGCGACAGAGGAGGCAGGGATTGGGATACTGTGAGGCAGGACCGCTGGAAAAACACAAGAACAGTGGCATAACACAAAAGCAACAACAACTTACAGTTATATTGCACCCCTCACATAGAAGAATGTCTTGCAGCATTTTGTGGCAGGGACATGAGCAGGATATGGGAAATTCACGAGGAACTGAAGACGCGGTTTAAGAGATGGGTTATTAAAAGACATTTGAAAGGAAGGGTGAAAGATAGCAAGACCATGTGGTTTTGGGGAGGGTTCCAAAGAATGAGGACAAGTGACTGAAAGTTTGCCATCCAATCAGAGAATCACAGAATGATACAGCACAGAAGGAGGACATTCAGTCCACTGTGCCTGTGCTGGCTCCTTGCTAGAGCTATCCAATTAGTCCCACTCCCCTGCTCTTTTATAGAATCATAGAATAGAATTATAGAATGGTTACAGCTCAGTAGGAGGCCATTCAGCCCATCGAGCCCGTGCCGGCTCTCTGCAAGAGCACTTCAGCTAGTCCCACTCCCCCGCCCTTTCTCCGTAGCCCTGCAAATTTTTTTCTTTCAGGTACTTATCCAATTCCCTTTTGAAAGCCACAATTGAATCTGCCTCCACTACCCTTTCAGGCAGTGCATTCCAGATCACAACCACTCGCTGCGTAAAAAAGTTTTTCCTCATGTTGCCTTTGAACCTTCTGCCAATCACCTTAAATCGGTGTCCTCTGGTTCTCAACCCTTCCGCCAATGGGAACAGTTTCTCTCTATCTACTCTGTCTAGACCCCTCATGATCTTGAACACCTCTATCAAATCCCCATAGCTCAGCAAAATTTTTCCTTTCATGTATTTATCCAATTCCCTTTTGAAAGTTACTACTGAATCTGCCCTTTCAGGCAGTGCGTTCCAGATCACAGCAACCTGCTGCGCAACTAATATTTCCTCATGTCGGTTCTGGTTCTTTTGCCCTAAATCTGTGTCCTCTGTTTACCGACCCTTCTGGTACTGGAAACAATTGCTCCTTATTTAATCTAACAAAACCATTCATGATTTTGAACATCTCTATCAAATCTCCCCTTAACCTTCTCTGCTCTGAGGAGAACAACCTCAGCTTCTCCAGTCTCTCCACATAGCTGAAGTCTCTCATCCCTAGTACCATTCTAGTAAATCTCTTCTGCACCCTCTCTAAAGCCTTGACATCCTTCCTAAACTGTTGTGCCCAGAATTGAACACAATACTCCTGCTGAGGCTGAACCAGTGATTTAAAAAGGTTTAGCATAGCTTCCTTGCTTTTGCACTCTATCAATACACCCAAAGATCCCATATGCTTTTTTAACAGCCTTCTCAACTTGTCCTGCCACCTTCAAAGATTTGTGTACATACACCCCCAGGTCTCTCTGTTCCTACATCCCCTTTAAAATTGTACCATTTAGTTTATATTGCCTCCCCGCATTCTTCCTACCAAAATGCTTCAATGGTGAGGTGGAGGGGATGAGCAGTAATCAAATAGTCAGCGGAGCAGAAGATGTAGATTAGAACATACAGCTGGAGAAGATCACTCAGATAGGTAGAGTGAGACTTGGACAGATTTGAAAATGAGGACAATGCACTGGGAGCCAGGGAGTCATGGAGCTTGACAAGAATAGTGGTGATGGAGATTGAGAACTTGAAGCAAGAAAGAAGTTAGTCTGTAAAATTGCAGATTAATGGAATTTTGCAGAGGAGGGGAGACTGGTGGGGAGAACATTTGAGAAATCAGTCCTTGAGACGATGAAGTTTTTCCATAAAAAACTCCAAGAAGTTCATGAGGCATGGTCCCTCTCCCATAGAGCCACACCGGCTCCGTATTATTATTCCATGATGGTGACATGTTCAAGAGTTTTGGAGAGAAATTGCAGGTTGAAGAGGGGATGGTAGTTTTAGAGGATAGAATGGTCAAGGTAGGCTTTTTTAGGAGGGGTGGTGAGGGGAGTTTTAAAAGAGATAGGGATAGTAGTAATAGAGTCAGAGGGGGAAAAATTAGGTTGCGCCCCATTTGGGGCGCAAATATCGTCTGGACGCAAATATTAGCGCCTGGCGCTAATTATCGCCACTGACTGGAAACTTCACTTTTACCGCCCCGGGAGGTGAGTGGAGCGCTAAATCAGGCGCTGCACACCTGTCTTAAGGCGCAAAGGCCGAGCAGTGAGGCGCTAACTCAGCGCGCGAGCGCAGCGCAGCTGCTGCCAGTTAGCGAGGGAACACAGACACACTGGCGCCGGCCACTTCTTAAAGCGGGGGGGCCAACTTGCTCCCCAGCCACACCCTACTCATTGCAGCCTTGAATCTCGGCCTGGAGAGACCTGTGAATCCATTTTGCTGCCAAGGATGGAGAGGGAGAGAGAACGAGCTCATCGCTTCACCGAGCGGGTCTTGGATACTCTGGTTGGCGCGGTGGAGCGCAGAAGATGTATACTCTTCCCTGAGAGTGGCAGGAGGCCTTTGCCACACGAGTTCAGAAGAGTGTGGAGGGAGGTGGCTCAGAGCGTCTCCTCCAGGAGCATGGTGCCCAGGACCCATACTCAATGCCGCAAAAAGTTCAACGACCTCACTCGGGTCGTCAGGGTGAGTGGCTTTTTCTCAATACCTCTCCATCCCTCCATCTCAACCTCACTCTATGGCCAGAGGGTCTTAAAACCCCAATGCACAACACTCATCCAACACCTATGGCCCTTTCATGAAACACACACACACATTCCACACTTTGCATACAGTAAGGGCTATTCACCTATGGGAGGCACATCAGGCAAGACCATGGCTGCATACAGTAAGGGCTATTCACCTATGGGAGGCACATCAGGCAAGACCATGGCTGCATACAGTAAGGGCTATTCACCTATGGGAGGCACATCAGGCAAGACCATGGCTGTATATTTACTCAGATGCTGTCCTTTTTCTTGCAGGCCAAGCTGGCTCATAATAGGAGACAGCAGCAAAGGACAGGTGGAGGGCGGCCTCAGCTGCAACCCCTCAGCGATCTTGAGGAGCGCGTCCACAGGATTGTGGCAAGCCGGGTGATCGGTCCCGTCGCCACTGGAGACGCCGACCCCGTTCTGGACAGCAATGGTAAGGTCATCACCTTTTTGTCCTCTGTCCTTCCACTTGTCCCTCACAACACCAGCCTTTGAAACTTTCAATCCAACTTGCTAACTCGCTGCACTTATTCCTCCCTTACTGCCACCCTGTCCTCACGCTAAAGCCACTCTTGTACCTCCCTGCTTTCAGATGGTGATTCACCAGCTGAGGAGACGGGCCCTGAAGCTGCCACTGGGAGTGAAGCTGCAGCCGAGGAGGAAGAGGAAGCCGGAGCATCAGTGCCACCCTCTCCCGAGGAAGCCCATGCCCACACTGGGAACATGCCTTCCCTGGAGGGGAGCAGGGGGGAAGGGTCTGATGAGGGTGAAGCTCCAGGACCCAGCAGGCTGCAGCAACGCCATGGGGGTAGGGAAGAACGGGGGCCTTCTCCCCAGAGGGAGAGTATGCCAGACACTCCTACTGCAATGGACGCAGAGGAGGAGCGGCTGATCGCAGAAATGAACACCCAGGCGGTGGGCATGCACACTGAGCTCATGGGTGCAGTGGGAAGGGTGCCCAAATGCATTGAGTCACTGGCAAGGAGTGTGGAGCACTTCGCTGTAGCACAGGCGGATGCCACACTAACGCTTAGTGCTGCAATTCAGTCACTGGCTGCCGTGATCCCATCTCTGACTGCTCTCATGCAGACTCAGATTGAGGCCACGCGAGCACAGACTGCTGCCAACCTCGATGGTTCATTCACATGTCCCCGGGGCTGTCACCGCGCCACAGCAGGCCAGCAATTTGTTCTCCAGCAGATTGCTCCGGATGCTGAAGTGCTGCCCCGTGGGAGTGCCAGTGTGTCGGGCGAGCAGGGAGTTGCTGTCCTCTCTCACGATGACAGCATTCCTGCTGCCAACACTGTCACTTCTCCACTGCACTTGCCACCGCCTGTAGGACAGACTGCTGCCGCCCATGCAGAGTTGGTGCAGTCTGCAGCCGGGCCCTCCAGGCCCAGAACTGGTCGAGGCCGTCCTTCAGGGGCATCTGCAGTGTCAGGGTCTGACGAGCAGCAGCCTTCCACCAGCCTTGCTGCAGCCACTGAGGTCCCATTACGGAGGAGCAGTAGGGTTAGAAGGGGGGAAGTGCGCAAGGGAAGGAGATCACCCTCGAAGGGCAAAAAGTAGGAGGTGTGACAAAATGCTGGTCATTTTTTTATTAAAGGTCGAGGTTCATGGTCCAACTTTTGTTTCGTGTTTTGGACATTATCTCCAGGTTGTGAGAACCAGTTATGTTATTGACTATTTTTTTGTGTTTATTTCTATGAGTTTGTCATGAGGAATTGACACACACAGAGTTTGTAAAATAAATAAGTTTCTGTATTCAAAATATGCATGGTTGGTGGTTGCAATTATTGGTGCCTTGGCTGGCTTAGGGGTTGCGTGCTGGGTTCATTGATGTTGTTAGCAATGGCAGAAGCCATTTCCACAGCAGGGGCCCTAGAAGCGGCTTGCTATCAGCCGTTGACGGACGGCCCTTGCAGTTTGACCATTGTGGGCCGCCCTCCCGCCTTGGTGCTGCTGATGATCATCCTCCTCGTCCTCTTCCTCCTCTTCCTCCTCCTCCTCTGGTGGTGCTCCAAGGCCTGGTGGGATTGGCTGGGTCCTGAGGATTGCCATGTTATGCAACATGCAGCACACAACTACGAAGTTGGATACTCGCTCAGGCGAGTACTGCAGGGCTCCTCCAGAATGGTCGAGACAGCGGTACCGTTGCTTCAGCACGCCGATTGTGCGCTCAATTATGTTCCTGGTAGCTTGATGGCTCTCATTGTACCGCAGCTCAGCAGGGGTGTTGGGCGTACGGAGCGGTGTCATCAGCCAGGTGCTCAATGCATACCCCTTGTCCCCGAGAAGCCAACCAACTGGCTGATGCGGTGCCTCGAAAAGTTCTGCCACAGTAGTCTGGCGCAGGATAAAAGCATCGTGGCAGCTGCCAGGATAGTGGGCATTGACAGCGAGTATCAGCTGTCTGTGGTCACAGACCAACTGAACATTCAAGGAATGGAACCCCTTTCTGTTCCGGAATTCCTCGGCATTCTCATGTGGAGCACGCAAAGCCACATGCGTGCAGTCAATGGCGCCCTGCACCATGGGGAAGCCCGCTATCCTCGCAAAGCCCAGAGCGCGGTCACGCTGCTTGTCTGGGGTCATGGGGAAAGAGATGAACTCTCGTCTCCTTTTAAAGAGGGCATTTGTGACCTGCCGGATGCAGCAATGCACCGCGAACTGGGAGATATTGGCGAGGTCCCCAGCAGCAGCTTGAAATGAGCCAGTAGCGTAGAAGTTGAGAGCCACTGTGACCTTCACTGCCACCGACAGAGACGTCCTGGACCTCAGTTGAGGCTGCAGATCTGGCTGCAGCAGGTGGCAGAGCTCAGTGACCACCTCCTTGCTGAATCGCAGCCTTCGCAAACACAGCTCCTCAGACATATGAAGGTAGGAGAGCTGTTCACGATATACCCTGGGAGGGTAAGCTCTCCTGTACATACGCCTGTTGGCCCTCCTCCGTCTGGCCATCATTGCCACTCTCTCTCTGCGTCTCTGTGTCCTCCGATTCAGCTGGAGCAGGACGATGCCCCCAATCAGTGCAGCCCCCATAGTCTCTTTGCAAGCAAAGTAATGAAGGACAGCAACTAAAGTACTAGCGAAGTTAGGATCAGTAGGCAAAACTACCTCACAAAGCGTTGAGTCAATGCAGAAGTCTCTCTTTCTCTCTCTCCGAATCTCTCTCTCTCTCTCAGAACGAGTGGTGCAAAAATGTCCACCACAGAAAAAGACAGGAAGAGGCCCCCTTTAAATAGCGCCCCCCCCAGCCCCACAGCGATTGATAGCGTTCCAGTCTTCCGGTCGTTGGATGCGCCAGGCGGTAAGGCAGGGGGCGCCACTCAATTTCCGCTCCGGGGCGCCACAAGGGCGTTGCACCATGGAATGACGTCACAATCTGCGCGCGCAGGTGGTCGCAGCGGTAAGGTTTAACGCCGCCGCACAATCTCTAGTTAAGTTCCCGAGCGGCGCAAACATCGCTGCGCCCGGGCGTTAGCGGCTTTGCGCCCCATTAGCGCCCTCTTAAGGCACTAACGGGAGGCGCAACCAACTGAATTTTTACCCCATAGAGTTATACAGCACAGAAAGAGACCCTTTGGCCCATCGTGTCCGCGCCGGCCATCAAGCCCTGTCTATTCTAATCCCATTTTCCAGCATTTGGTCCGTAGCCTTGTATGCTATGGCGTTTCAAGTGCTCATCTAAATACTTCTTGAATGTTGTGAGGGTTCCTGCCTCTACCACCCTTTCAGGCAGTGAGTTCCAGATTCTAACCACCCTCTGGGTGAAAAAGTTGTTCCTCAAATCCCCTCTAAACCTCCAGCCCCTTATCTTGAAACTATGCCCCCTGGTTATTGACCCGTCTACTAAGGGGAAAAGTTCCTTTCTATCTACCCTATCTATGCCCCTCATAATTTTGTACACCTCAATCAGGTCCCCCCTCAGCCTTCTCTGCTCTAAGGAAAACAACCCCAGCCTGTCCAGTCTCTCTTCATAGCTGAAGCGCTCCAGCCCAGGTAACATCCTGGTGAATCTCCTCTGCACCCTCTCCAATGCAATCACATCCTTCCTATCGTGTGGCGACCAGAACTGCACACAGTATTCCATGGACAGGGTGAGGATGATAAAGTTAGTAAACATGGGACCAAGAAGGGGGAGTTGGAAAGTGAGGATCTCAAGGAAACAGGTACTGGGCTTCATTAAAAGGAAATGAGTTTGATGCGGTCAGAGAGGGGAATAGGGGGAAAAACACTTGAGGAAATAGGAGGTAGAGGGGTGCGAGGGGAGCAGATGAAGGAGGCATCAGCAACTGAACAGATCACCTTATTTTAGAGACAAGTCTGAGAATTGCTGCCATTGGTGATGTTGGAGGTTGTGGGAGAAGGGAGGTCTGAGGGGGTAGTAGTGACAGAGTAGAAGATTTGGGGGTCGTTCTTGCCTTTGAAGATGACTGTGAGTAATGGGAGGATTTGTCTGTCGAAAGGGTGTGGCTGTACTTCATGAGGGGGCCAAACCAGCTTTGTCGGTAGACAACCCAGGCTTGATTACCATGTGCATTCTAGACTTCAGCTCACAGATTTGAGTCCACAGAGGTGGCTGGCACACCGGGCCAATGGTGACGATGGGAGATGTCGCAGGGCCTGATGGGGAAGAGGAGGAGAGAAAATTGATCATAACAAAAAAAAAACCAGAACAATCACAAGTCTACCTCCTTCTAAAAACAGCTGTGCAAACCGTGGTCATTACCCTGGGGACATGCAGGAAATCCCCAAAGCTGACCTGCTATGTTTTGATGAAAGCTGATTGGGTGAATAACTCCCCACTATTCATAACCAGGCTAACAGCTGTGATTGTGCGGCAATTATTAACAATTATAAGCTTGCAGTGCGGGTATAAATAGAACACCCAGTTATGGAAATGACTGTAACAACTTTTATTTGCCTTTGCCCAAAGTGATCGATAATTTTGCCTTTTCTGTACCAGCATATGGCATTCTTTGATACCTGCTGAATCTCACTAAATTCAGTGAGATTTTCAGAAACACAGCAACACAGATTGGAAAACAGTTGGAAAGGACAAACCTTTGTTTTAAATCCAGGAGAGAAATGGGGATTATATTCTCCCAATTTCACAAGTGATCGCTAGGCCCTGGCAATCCGGTCTTGAAGCCGAAGCAACTCAGTGTTATTTGTGTTTCTATTTTGTTGGCCCGAAGGCTTGTGAAGGGCTGTTGCTAACACTGTTTCTTCATTGGTAGATAAATCCTAAATCAGAACACCAACATCTGTTAGTATTAGCAACTTGAGATACATGCAAATTAATGGCGATATTGATTTAAACTATATGGGGTAGATCTTATCTTTGTGCGCTATATCTCTGCAACCTCCTCAACCCTACAACCCTCCGAGAACTCAGCGTTCCTCCAAATCTGGCCTCTTTCACATCCCCCACTTCCTTCGCCCCACCATTGGCGGCCGTGCCTTCAGCCGTCTAGGCCCTAATCTCTGGAATCCCCTCCCCAAACCCCTTGGCCTATTCACTTCTCTCTCCTCCTTTAAGACGCTACTTAAAACTTACCTCTTTGACAAAGCGTTTGGTCACCTGTCCCAATGTCTCCTTCTTTGGCTCGGTGTCAATGTTTGTCTGGTTGCGCTCCTGTGAGGCGCCCTGGTGTGGTTTACTACGTTAAAGGCGCTATATAAATGCAAGTTGTTGTTGCAAAATGAGTGGTAGTGAGGCGGTAGCCCGTTTGACATCTATTTCCACAATGGATTTGCTATCACCCATTTGACACTATCGCACACTGTCTCAAGGCTCAATGGTTCAGACTGAGGTGACCCATAAAGACACCAAACCTGAATACCTCTTCGAGCCATCAGCGAATACTCTTAGATTCTGGGTCCTGAGTGAGGAAAGAAGAATGCATGATTTGTTTATATGATGTAAACAAATGATACAAAATTACAAGAGATCCCTGTGACATTTTTCCCTATTTGTATCATGGAATTGGCTTTTCCTCTTGTGTCATGATGCATATGGGGATTAGAAATCAGGTTTACTCACAGAAAATGCTTTCTAAGCTAAGCTATGGTCTAGTGAAGTGTTTATTCTGCTGCCCTCTGAAGTTGAGCAGAATGGATAGCAAGCTGGCTACAAAACAGAAAACAGAGAGTTAAAAGCAATTGCTCAGACTGGCAAAAAGTGGGAAGTGGTGTTCCACAAGGATCGGTGATGGGACCACTGTTGTTCACCAGTTACATAAACAATTTGGACTCAGGAATCGGTTGGACAATTTCAAAATTTGCGGATAACACGAAATTGGGAGGTACAGTTAATACAGAGGAGGACTGCGACAAAATACAGGAAAACATGAATAAAACTTGCAGAATGGGCGTGTAATTGGCAAATGAACATCAATATAGATACGTGTGAGGTGGTACATTTTGGTAGGAAGAATAAGGAGGCCACACACTCCTTGGAAAATAAATGTCTAAATGGGGTAGAGGAGCAGAGGGATCTGGGGGTACAGATACACAGATCACTAAAATATACGCAGGTTAACAAGGCCATAAAAAAAAGCAAACAGAGCACTGGAGTTCATTTCTTTGAGGGACAGAATTGAAAAGCAGAGAAGTGATGTTAAACTTGTATCGAACCTTGGTCAGACCGCACTTGGAGCACTGTGGACATCTCTGGTCTCCGTATTATAAAAAGAATATAGAGGCACTGGAGAAGGTGCAAAAAATAGTTACTAGGATGATACCAGAACTTAGAGGTTATACCTATCAGGAAAAATTGGGCAGGCTGGGACTCTTTCCTCTAGAAAAAAGGAAACTGAGGGGGTGACCTGATAGAGGTTTTTAAGATTAAGAAAGGGTTTGATAGGGTAGATGTAGAGAAAATGTTTCGGGGGTGACCAGAACTAGGGGCCATAAATATAAGATAGTCACTAATAAACCGAATAGGGAATTCAGAAGAAATTTCTTTATCCAGGGAGTGGTTAGACTGTCGAACTCGCTACACAGGAGTAGTTGAGGCGAATAGCATAGATGCATTTAAAGGGAAGCTAGATAAACACATAAGGGAGAAATTATTAGAAAGACATGTTGATAGGGTGAGATGAAGAAGGATGGAGGAGGCTCGTGTGGAGCATAAACACTGGCATAGACCTGTTGGGCCGAATGGCCTGTTTCTGTGTTGTAAATACTATGTAATACTATGTAATATGTGAGGGTACCTGATAAAGTTACAGAGTTACTTGGGCTGCGATTTTGCTCACCTCGGCGAGTGCTTATGGAGGGAGTCACAGCATGCAGGGAGGTCCTCTTCTCTTCCCGTGGGCGTAAGACATCTCCCCAGGAAACCAACTCAACTGGTTGAACATTGCACAGGAGGTCACAAGCAGGGATGTCGTCAGGAGGACCTGGGTGCAGTGGCGCAAACCTTTCAATGATCTCATTAGATCATGAAATGTTAGTACAAAGCTACACTCTCCTTCATCCTGCTGTGCCTCTCATCACATCCCCATCACTCTACCTTCCCTACCCTACCCCTGCACATCCTTACTCACACCAACTTACCTTGCACGTCCACCCATCCCTCTCTCTTTCTATCTACATTATCCCATCCCCATCTCATTAGTCACCCCTCACACTCACCCTCATCCTAGTGCAATCATACCAACTAACAACACACAAGGGTAGCCACTTGTGTGTTTTAGCCAATGTTAATGTAAAGTTTCTGTTAATGTGCTGTCAAACGTTGAAACCTTTATTTTCAACACTGCGTTCTTGGACAGATTAGTGTGCACCTTTGGAAGTGGCTTAGTGAGTTGCAGTGAATGGTGAGACATAACGATACCCCCTGCAATGGTGGTGAGTGTGAAAGGAATGGCTTGGACATTGTAGGGATGCTTTATGATGTTAGTGTGGGATGGTGCATCATGTGGCAGCCAGGGTGTACAGCGTCATGTGAAGTAAATGTGGCCATGGTGAGGCCATCCCTGGCCTCCCGGGCAGCAATGTGCTCAGGTGCTGGTGCCCTGTGTCCTGTACAACATCAGGTGATTGTGGAGATCGTTGGTGGTGTTGTTGGTGCTGCTGGTGTGCCTGGTGCTGCTGGCGTCGGGGCTGATCGTGGTGGGATTCTGAGGACCAAGGTGAGACAGTATAAAGGGCAGCCATGTTGACAGAATAGATGGCAGGTGAAGTAGTGATGACAGAAGCATTCTGTCAATGGTGAGAGAGTTCTTCCAAAGAGGTGATACTGGATGGAGAGTGGAAAGTGGAAAGCCTGCAGAATCTGTGCTGGAAATGGACTGAGAAACAGCTTGTAGCTGAGGAAAGTAATGATCTGTCAGGTGGGAGCTTTTACTGTACATCTGAAGCTGTCAAAGAATCAGCTGGAGCAATGGCCACTAAACTCCCGTCTCAGGTTGACAGCCGTGGTCCCCGGACATCATGGTTCCCGTGGCCATGAAGTTAAAGTGAAAAGGTTAGTTAAAAAAGCCTGTTTTCATGATCTGTCAACAAGGCAATAATGAGATTAACTGGGTCGCCCGCCACTGCCTGTCGAGTCTGCTCAACGCTGACTAGACCAGACATTGGGAAAGGTGGTGGTGGCAGGTTGACAGCGGGGTCCCAACCCGCTGTCAAAAATACAACTTTCCCACCTGACCCGCCACCAATCCCGCCCGCTGACACCCCGCAAACTTCCGGCCATAGAGTCTACAGCACAGAAACAACTACAACTTGCATTTGTATAGCGTCTTTAAAGTAGTAAGGCACTTTACAGGAGCATTATCGAACAAAATTTGACTCCAAGCCACATAAAGGGATATTAGGGCAGGTGACCAAAAGCTTGGTCAAAGAGGTAGGTTTTAAGGAGTGTCTTAAAGGAGGAGAGAGCAGTACAGAAAACAAGGATGAGAATTTTAAAATTGAGGTGTTGTCGGACTGGGAGCCAATGTAGGTCAGCAGGCACAGGGGGTGATGAGTGAACGGGACTTGGTGCGAGTTCGGACACAGGCAGCCGAGTTTTGGATGAGCTCAAGTTTACACAGGGTGCAAGGTGGGAGGCCGACCAGGAGAGCATTGGAATGGTCGAGTCCAGAGATAACAAAGGCATGGATGAGGGTTTCAGCAGCAGATGAGCTGAGGCAGGAGCAGAGTCGGGCGATGTTACGGGGGTGGAAGTAGGCGGTCTTGGGGAAGGAGAGGATATGGGTTCAGAAGCTCAACTCAGGGTCAAATAAGACGCCAAGGTTGCGAACGGTCTGGTTCAGCCTCAGACAGATGTTAGGGAGAGGGACGGAGTCGATGGCTAGGGAATGAAGTTTGTGGCGGAGACCAAAGACAATTTGCTTCGGTCTTCCCAATAATTAGTTGGAGGAAATTTTTGCTCATCCAGTATTGAATGTCGGACAAGCAGCATGGCAAACCAGAGGCAGTGGGGAGGTCGAGAGAAGCGCTGATGATGCAGTGCTGGGTGTCGTCAACGTACATGTGGACCTAACCAGTAAATGAAATGGAGTAACAGGAGTTTTCTATTTGGATCCCTGGACATGCTACAAATGACTTAGATATTAGTCAGGCAAAAGCACACTCCAGCCCACAGGGAGCAAGAGGTCACCTACAAGTGTAGTCTGAGATGTTGAAACCGAGAAATGATCTCGAGCAAAAACCCCCAAAATTGATCAGATATGTGAAAATCATTATTTTATTTTATTTTTTCTTTTCTATTACTTTTGTGCTCATTAAGGTGAAGGATGTTGGTGATGGGGAATGGAATGCTATCCATTGAAACCTGGCGGGTGGGCTGTTAAAATCGCCCGGGCTCTTACCTGCCCGAAAGCCGCCACGATCGCAACATCTCTAATTTTAACCTGCTCTCCTGAGCAGGCAGCAAGGACAGGTGCCCGGAGTCAACAGGGTCCTTCTTTACATAAGCATGTTGTGACCCAATGACATCATTGAGCCTCAGGCCTGAGCGGGGAATCCACCTGGAGTTAAAATCGGGGCCAGCTTCTGCATCAGAAGCAATGGTTGCAATGAGATAAACATTTGCAGTATTGGTGTTCCAACTCCATATCTGACAGAGTCTAATGGGAGACTTGAGAACTTGGCCCCTTATTCATCTACCCTTTGCATTCTTGTGATAGATGGTTAAAAGTTGAAGCATGTGATCTGACTTTGTCCCAATGCTCTACTTATATGACTGCAGGAGGGCAGGGTGGAGGGGTGGGAAGTATCTAGCCATGATGCTGCAGGCATTATGAGTGTAGGGTAGGTTTAATGGAGCAGTTTTTTTTCTGCCCGTCAATTTTGTATGTTCATTACTGTGTTGCTACCGATTCAACCCCACAGGCCTACTCCTGAATCCCATCCACTGGCTCAATACTGAGTCCCACCCTCTAGAGCTGTCACTGGATCAATACTGAGTCCCACCCTCTAGTGCTGTCACTGGATCAATACTGAGTCCCACCCTCTAGAGCTGTCACTGGATCAATACTGAGTCCCACCCTCTGGTGCTGTCACTCGCTCAATACTGAGCCCCGCCCTCTAGTGCTGTCACTCGCTCAATACTGAGCCCCGCCCTCTGGTGCTGTCACTGGATCAATACTGAGTCCCACCCTCTGGTGCTGTCACTGGATCAATACTGAGTCCCACCCTCTAGTGCTGTCACTGGCTCAATACTGAGGCCTGCCCACCAGTCTCATTGTCGGTATTATTAGAAGGTACAGTGGATCCTTTCAGCCCCAAGACCCACCACCACCCACCCCCCCACCACCCACCCCCCCCGCCCCGCTCCATCCCCCACCCCGATAATTTGCTTTATCCTGAGGGGAAACTTCATTGGAACAAGCTACTAGATGTTTCAAATAGTCTTTCGCCCGTCATTTAACGACTGATTTAAACACATTAGGATTACTGTCTTAAATTGAGGAAAGCTGACATCAGCATAATATGACCACAGCCATTTTGGAAATTGTCTCTCGTGGATATACTCGGTTTTTGAACAGGGGACCTGTCGAATCATAAGAAGGCGACAAACTGTTTGCTGAACAAGACAGAGGAATGTTGCTGCAGACGGGTAACGGAAAGGCTTCTGCTTTTGAGATTAGGCCGCTCGGGCTTTTCCCCCTTCGTTACACTTCTCGACAGTCTTATCTCACTATTTTCAGAAGAGAAAGCACAGCAGAAAACTAACAGGCGATGTGACATCTGCGCAGGACGCAAGTCGGGCTAAATCGTTCCGCCTCTCGGCTTTTTATTTGTCACCACGGCCTGCCAATTCGCTGAGTGATTCCAGCATTTTCTGTTTTTTATTTCTCTGTTCCGCTGCCCTGGTGCAACCTGAGGCCGAGGCTGCGGTTTAACGACGGGAGAGTATTTTGCTGATGGTGTCGCTCTCCCCCAAACACGTGGCAGACAAACAAATCCCAAGGCAGCAGGGAGAATGTTAAGAGGGCCCTCCAGCTTTTGATGACTAATTCATCACACTGTCACTTCTGCTTTCTCAATGACAAAACAGCAAATCGAATCCAGCAGTGGTAGCTTCCTCATCTGAAGCTGGCAATGCGTCTATTTGTGAATTAGATTGTTACTGAGCAGCTCCTGATATGAAGGCAGGATCCACCCGTGTTCTGTTCTTCCTGCTGATAATTCACCTCAGTCCCAGCATTGCTGAGATCTGCTGCAGAGATGAGGCCGGCCGACCAGTGGATTGGTGAGTACAAGCAGTATCAGACGACCGTTGAAAGGGGTTCAGGGCCGCCTCAGCCCAGATCCCAGTGGTCATGGACCCACAGCAAAAAACGGACCCCATTTCGCGCTAATTAAGAAAGAAAGAACTTGCATTTATATAACGCGTTTCACGAGCTCAGGATGTCCCAAAGCGCTTCACAGCCAATGAAGTACTTTTGGAGCCACTGTTGTAATGTAGGAAACGCAGCAGCCAATTTGCGCGCAGCAAGGTCCCACAAACAGCAGTGTGATAATGACCAGATAATCAGTTTTAGTGATGATGGTTGAGGGATAAATATTGGCCAGGACACCGGGGATAACTCCCCTGCTCTTCTTCGAATTAGTGCCGTGGGATCTTTTACATCCACCTGAGGGGGCAGACGGGACCTCGGTTTAACGTCTCAGCTGAAAGACGGCACCTCCAACAGTGCAGCACTCCCTCAGTACTGCCCTGGAGTGTCCGCCTAGATTATATGTTTAACTTCTTTGGAGTGGGACTTGAACCCTTTCCCTTCTGACTCAGAGGCAAGAGGGCTAGCCACTGAGCCACAGCTGACACCATTATTCAGAGAGGCCACAGGCTGGTTGCTGCGGGTGCTAATTCAGAGGCTGAACTGGGGCAAAGAAGCAGCAGCTTTGCTCTGCATCTACCCGTGCTGGAGTTGGCCTGTGACGGCTTGGTGCTAACACCGAGCGCCTGAAATAGAAAGTATTCCAATCCCCAACATTGACATTCCTTGCTGTAATGTGCTGAAAAAATATCCCGTGCACAAAAAAAGGTTCATACTAGAATGGAGATTGAACGGGTAGTTTTTGTGAATAAGGGTGTTTGGGCCACCTCACTTAGTAACCTCACAGAGATTCCTTTATACTACAAGGTAAAAGCACTGAGCGTTACGTTGGTATGGAGTATGCAGCTTCACCTTCTCTTTGAAAAGTTTTACTGTAACTAGACAATCTCCTGTGCTGTTGTACACAGGGAGTTAAGATCAGGCATAGTCTTCAGGTGAAGCAAGGTTAGACTGCAGGGGGATAATTAGACCAGAGCATGCAGATGTAAAAATGTTATTAAGATATACATATATATATATATAATGGTTTTATATATATAATAAAGCCTAGACACCTTGGATCTAGGCTGAAAGTCCAGTGCAGAATGAGGGACTGCTGCATTGTTGAAGATGCTACGTTAAACCTTCACAGCTCTAAATAGGGAGCGAATAATTGAAAAATAGTTGTGGTCAACAATGATTTGACATTTATAAGCTTTGAACATTTTGGTCAGCTAACTATCCTTTTGTTATTTCTCCAATCTCTTACCTCACAGGTTTGTCATATACAAGTTGCCCAAAAATAAAGTTCATCAAGCTGTCGGGATGGGACTAAAATACATGTACTTAGATCCTTCAACTGCAGACTGGCAGCAGAGCAAACACCTTGTCAATACAACAGAGAGTGCCGTGGGGAGAACTTTACAACAGCTTTACTCAACCTATAAGTCAAAGGCAAGTGTTAACATGCCGTGCGACCAACCCACACGCACATAAAAGCAACAGAGCCCACTGAGAATTCACAATCATTTCTTCCAAAATGTCACAAGTATTTTCTTTAATGCTCCTCAAGTAAAGAAGTTTTAGTGCTGGGAATGGAACGTTTTCCACCAGGCCATCCAATGTCGCCATCAACACTCAAGCCTAAATCTCCCTGTGCTCTACCAACCTCAGGGGAGCGTGTACTCTAATACCACTGTAACATGTTTCCATTTTGCAATACCTGCCATCCTGTGAGATTGCCAATTAGTGTTGAATTAGGGCCAACCAACCTCGTTTCACACAGGACCCGTACAGAGCAAACTTTTGTCCCATCATTCCAGGCTGGATTTAAACTGGCATCCTAGGAGTGAAAGGCTAGTGTCTAATAGACTGCCCCACAAAATGTACGCGGGTTAATGTGAGGAGGCAGAATTCCGGCCTGGTTGTGGTCGGGGGATTCTGTTGGGTTTCCGTCCCATTTATGTTAATATGGAAATTCCTGACCTGGGGGGTGGGGGTGGGGGTGGGGGGCGAGGGAGGAGTGTGATTGCTTCTTCTCCCTCGCCCCTTCTACATTCCAGGAGCAGTTTGGGTGCTATCCCAGGAATTTCACCTGGCTCTTCACCGCTTAGGCCCAATAATCCCCACGCTCACTGAGAGCAGGACTAGGCTCCATTGTGGGCCCCCTGAAGGCGACAACAATGAAGAGCACAAAGTTAATCCATCCCAGAGAAATCCCGGATGGATCAATGGCTTTCTTACTGCTGGCCCACCATTCCTTACTAATGTACATCTTTGGCCCATTAAGGGCCTCAACCCCTTCCCCCTCAGAGCAGCACTGCATAGGCAGGGATTTGGGATGGGGTCATGGGGAGGCCAAAGTGGCCAGCAGAAGTCCCACCCCATCAGGTTTACACCGCCTTACATAGAATTCCATAGAATTTACAGCACAGAAACAGGCCATTCGGCCCAACTGGTCCGTGCCAGTGTTTGTGCTCCACACGAGCCTCCTCCCACCCTTCTTCATCTCACCCCATCAGCATATCCTTCTATTCCTTTCTCCATCATGTACTCATCTAGCTTCCCCTTAAATGCATCTATGCTATTCTCCTCAACCAAACCTCACAATTCTCACCACTCTCTGGGTAAAGAAGTTTCTCCTGAATTCCCTATTGGATTTATTAGTGACTGTCTTATATTTATGTCCCACTCCCACTCTGACCTCTGCCTCCTACACTGTTCCAATGAAGCTCAACATAAGCTCGAGGAACAGCACCTCATCATTCGATTAGACACTTTACAGCCCTCCGGACTCAACATTGAGTTCAACAATTTCAGTTCATAACATCTGCCCCCATTTTTTCGGACGGCAGCTGTTGGTAAGGATTCTGCCATTCCCATTTACACCTCTTCCACACTCATCTTTTGTTTCTTTACTTGCCCCATTTCTATCTCCTTTTACATTGCACCATCATCCCTTTTGTCATTTAATCTCTCCTGCCTTCCATCCTATCACAGACCATCCCTTTTGTTCTTTCCTCCCCTCCCACTTTCCCTGCCTCTGTACTTGCTTAAAACCTGTTACATCTCTAACTTTTTCCACTTCTGATGAAAGGTCATCGACCTGAAACGTTAACTCTGTTTCTCTCTCCACAGATGCTGCCTGACCTGCTGAGTATTTCCAGCATTTTCTGTTTTTACTTCAGATTTCCAGCATCCGCCGTATTTTGCTTTTATATTTATGTCCTCCACTTTTGGACTCCCCCACTAGGAGAAAAATCTTCTCTACATCTACCTTATCAATTCCTTTCATGATTTTAAAGACCTCGATTAGGTTACCCCTCAGGTCTTCTCTTTTCTAGAGACAAAAGACCCAGCCTCTTCAGTCTTTCCTGATAGTTATAACCTCTCAGTTTTGGTATAATCCTTGTAAATCTTTTGTGCACCTTTCTCCAGTGCCTCTATATCCTTTTTACATAGGATGACATAGGATATACGGCACAGAAACAGGCCATTCGGCCCAACCAGTCCATGCCGGCGTTTATGCTCCACTCGAGCCTCCTCCCGTCTTTCCTCATCTAAATCTATCAGCATAACCCTCTATTCCCTTCTCCTTCATATGCTTATCTAACCGCCCCTTAAATGCATCTATACTTTTCACTTCAACTACTCTCTGTGGTAGCGAGTTCCACATTCTCACCACTCTCTGGGTAAAAAAGTTTCTTCTGAATTCCCTATTGGATTTCTTGGTGACTATCTTATATTGATGGCCTCTAGTTATGCTCTTCCCCACAAGTGGAAACATTCTCTCTGTATCCACTCTATCAAAACCTTTCATAATTTTATAGACCTCTATTAGGTCACCCCTCAGCCTTTTTTCAAGAGAAAAGAGACCCAGGCTGTTTGTCCTTTCCTGATATGTATACCCTCGCATTTCTGGTATCATCCTTGTAAATCTTCTCTGCAGCCTCTCCAGTGCCTCTATATCCTTTTTAAAATATGGCGACCAGAACTGTACGCAGTACTCCAAGTGTGGTCTAACCAAGGTTCAATACAGGTTTAGCATAACTTCCCTACTTTTCAATTCAATCCCTCTAGAAATAAACCAATTAGTCCCACACCCCTGCTCTTTCCCCATAGCCCTGAAACTTCTTCCTTTTCAAGTATATACCCACTTCCTTTTTGAAAGTTACTATTGAATCTGCTTCCACCACCCTTTCAGTCAATGCATTCCAGATCATGACAACTCACAATGTGGTCTAACCAAGGTTCAATGCAGGTTTAGCATAACTTCCCTACTCTTCAATTCTATCCCTCTAGAAATAAACCCTAGTGCTTTGTTTTCATTTTTTTATGGCCTTGTTAACCTGTGTCGCAACCTTTAGTGATTTGTGTATTTGTACTCCGAGACCCCTTTTTTCCTTTACCCCACCGAGACTTGCACCCTCCAAGTGATAAGTGACCTCCCTATTCTTCCAACCAAAATGTAATACCTCACATTTATCTGTGTTGAACTTCATTTGCCAATTATATGCCCATTCTGCAAGTTTATTAATGTCCTCCTGTAATTTGTTGCAGTCCTCCTCAGTATTGACTATCCCCCCCAATTTGGTGTCATCTGCAAATTTAGAAATTGTGTTTTTGATTCCAAAGTCTAAATCGTTAATGTAAATTGTGAACAGCAGTGGTCCCAGCACTGATCCTTGTGGAACACCACTACCCACCTTCTGCCACTGTGAATAGCTACCCTTTACTCCTACTCTCTGCTTTCTGTCTCGAAGCCATTTTTGTAATTTGGTGACCATAACTGAACACAGTACTCCAGATGTGGCCTAACCAAGTTTCTATATAAGTTTAACACAACCTCTCTGTTTTTCAATTCTATTCCGCTGGAAATGAACCCCAGTGCTTGGTTTTCATTTTTCACGACCTTGTTAACCTGCTTTGCTACTTTTAGTGATTTATGAGTCTGTACCCCTTGATCCTCTGCCCCATTTAGACTTTTACTTCCCAAGGAGTATAAGGCCTCCTTATTCCTCCTACCAAAATGCACCACCTCACACTTATCTATATTGAAATTCATTTGCCATTTACACGTCCATTCTGCAAGTTTAGTAACGTCTTCTTGTATTTACCTTGTGTGGCTTTATGGAATTTATATATCTGGATCAGGAGGTGTCATTATTGTTCCCTTGGAACAGGTCAATGACAGAGCATATTTTATCTACAATGATGCCGGACCATCAATGCCTTATGACATGTACCATGGACATACAAAAGGTAACTAAATCTTATATACTGTTGGCACAGGGTCTTGTTTACTCGGGGTGATTAATCCAGATTGGATCCGAATTAAATTGTGTAGAACAGTAGAGCAGTGTGTACCATCTACAAGATGCACTGCAGCAACTCGCCAAGGCTTCTTCGGCAGCACCTCCCAAACCCGCGACCTCTTCCACCTAGAAGCACAAGGGCAGCAGGTGCATGGGAACACCACCACCTCCAAGTTCCCCTCCAAGTCACACACCATCCTGACTTAGAAGTATATCGCCGTTTCTTCATCGTCACTGGGTCAAAATCCTGGAACTCCCTCCCTTACAGCACTGTGGGAGTACCCTCAGCACACGGACTGCAGCAGTTCAAGAGGCGGCTCACCACCACCTTCTCAAGGGCAATTAGGGATGGGCAATAAATGCTGGCCTGCAGACGCCCACATCCCATAAACTAATTTTAAAAAACAATGGGAATTTATGTACCTCCCACCCAGCAACCACAAATGGTTTTAGACGTCCATACATTTCCAAGTACTTTCTCCAAATATGCCAAATGATTAGGTTACTGCAAGCCTTTCGTAGATTTAGTTTTGCATTAATCTTTTACTAGTATAGTTCATTTCTTTTATATATTTTCAGCCACTAGGAAACCGAATACATTTTGTTGCATTCTCTCCCCCTCACCCAAATCACTGGATGGAACAGTGCATTTAAAGTGAGGAACTTGTTAAAAATGTTGCCATGACAATGAATCGGGGGAGGGAGGGGTGGCGAGTGTTTGAATCACACTCCCTAACTATCTTTATTTTGGGAGACTCAGATTCCTTGCATCTGGTAGGATGATCGTTCTATCCATGTGAAGAGCAGATTTTTTTTTTGCCAGGTTAACTGCTTTAAGTCTCCTTGTCACATCGTTCCCAGAAGGTCAGGATTCATGTCTGGAACAATGCCTCTTTCCATGCCCACATAAACCATTGGCCCCCTAGCAAATCTTCCTTCCTGCTCCCAACAGCACTCCTCACATACAGAAAGATGTCTCTAATCACTTCACATTGAGTAGGAAAACTAGTAGACACCGAGCAGGAGGGAAACAGAGAGGTTCAGGTTGTTGGGGCAGGGTGGGGGATGGGGATGGGAAGGTATATTCAAAGAGAAGAGTTTTGAGGAAGTTTTTGAATGCTGGTAGTGAGGTGGTGAGATAGACGGGACTAAGGAAAAAATTGCAGCGGGCAGGAGCTTAGTGACTGAATGAGCAGCCACCAATAGTGGAGTGGAGGAACAAGCAGTAAGGAGAGAGGAGGGCTCAGCTGTACATCCTCCATCTTGAATGGATGTTGAACACTGCCATTATCCTTTGCTTTGGCCCGATGAAGCCTGGGATGTGGTTGTATTTTGTGCCCGTATGGACACACTTTCCAACAGGCTCCTCTGAAGTGAAGGAAACAAGGCTGATTTTTCCCTATTTTTTTAGCCCGGGGGGCTGTGGTCAAGTGTCGTGCCTCTATCGTTACTCCAGCTGACATCAAATAACTCAGCAGAGACTGGAAGTTGAACTTGGTCCATTTTTGTTTGTCATTTGTGAATTTGTACCTTTTAATCTCTTTGGTAGATGTAGCGGAACAAAATGTCTCAAAATGGCTGCTACAGTATAATTTTATTTTTCCTACCCCTCCCATTTGGGATGAATGGAGTCTCTTGATACTAGTGACAGTGATATCGAAATGATTTAAGTTCTGGGTGAATGTGGAACTTCAGACCTTTGTGCAGTGTTCATGGGTTATCATTTTTCGGAGTCATGTTTAAATAACCTAAGTCACGAATCAATATTAGCAAAGCATTATATAACAAGTAACTGATTGCTGTGGACCATTGGGTAACATATTGGCCAACATATAATGGGCTGTACCATTGGTAGATGTTATAGGGAGGAGAAAGGTAAAGACCTTGACAATTATCAGTTAACAGTAAGCTTGCAAACCAGTTATGTCTACTGACCTGAGTTCATCTGCAGCTTTTTAACTCCCAGTGGTAAGATGTTCAGTTGTCTCTTTTACATTATATTTGTATGTATTTTTTTGTCCAATTTTCTTCCCTCCTTTCGTGAAGGTGATGATCATGGGGATCAGACAAACTATTAAACTTCACATTCATGGCCAGCTTCACGTGTGAGCCGAGACTATGAGTGCCAGTTGTTGACAGGATATTCAACCAGAGGGACATCAAAGCCAAATTTGATTCTGTCTTTCCCCCACCATCAACTTTGCAACAGACCCATAGCAGACTTGTCCTCATCTCCATAATCTAGTGGCATAGAACATAAGAAATAGGAGCAGGAGCAGGCTATTCGGTCCCTCGAGCCTGCTCCGCCATTCAATAAGATCATGGCTGCTCTTCTACCTTAACTCCACCTTCCAGCACTATCCCCATATCCCTTGATTCCCTTAATATCCAAAAATCTATTGATTTTCTGTCTTGAATATACTGAACGACTGAGCATCCAGAGCTCTCTGGGGTAGAGAATTCCAAAGATAGAGAAAGAAAAAAAGAGAGACTTGTATTTATATGGCGCCTTCCACAACCTCAGGATGTTCCAAAGTGCTTTACAGCCAACGAAGTACTTTTTCAAGTGTAGTCACTGTGGTAATGCAGGAAGCGCAGCAGCCAAATTGAGCACCGCAAGCTCCCACAAACAGCAATGCGATAATGACCGGATAATCTGTTTGTTGAGGGATTGGCCAGGACTCCAGGGAGAGTTCCCCTGCTCTACTTCAAAACAGTGCTGTGGGATCTTTTACATCCACCTGAGAGGGCAGATGGGGCCTCATTTGAAAGACGGCACCTCCAACAGTGCTGCATTCCTTACTGTACCGGAATGCCAGTCTAGATTTTATGCTTAAGTCTCTGGCGTGGGGCTTGAATCCACGACCTTGTGACTCAGAGGCGAGAGTGCTACCCACTGAACCACGACTGACACCTAGTTCTGCCTCGGCTGAGATCAGCCAACCTAAACCAGATGGTCTGTCAGCCTCACGTAAAAAATATGGGATGGGTCGCAACCAATAAAGGATAGATTTCCCAACATGCACAGCTGTGGCAGGCAAGGCTCTCAACCTGTAGTGCCAACTCGAAAAACTATCTAGAGGCCACTTGCAATGCAAACTTGCCCTTCGTTACCCTGACAGTATATGTAAACCAACCCCCCTCCTTACTTTTGCCCACAAGCAGTAATTTTCCATTCTTTCTCCTCATTGGCTGGCTCACTGAAATTTTTGAATTATTGCCAATTGTAGCTTGTTTGAGGTTCGTTTGGTATTACGCAGTCAAATAAATGATTGAAATTCACAAAGTAACTTAACTCTCAGACCACAGTTGAAACTTACAGCTATTTCTTAAATTAATTTGGGTTTGTGTTCTTAAAGCAGCAGTGGGCTAAGTTAGTCTTTTTGAAGATAAAAACATGAAGCTTTGTTTTTTTTTAACTTATTCTTTTATTGACAGATTTGTTTCAGCTTTTGGGAAGTCAGCGGGAGTTGGGCGGGTGACAAAGACATGTACCAGGATCTTAGCAGCAGAAGATCTTTTACGTCCACCTGAGAAAGCTGACGGGGCCTTGATTTAATGTCCCATCTGAAAGACGGCAGTACTCCCTCGGTACCGCATTGAAGTGTCACTAAACCTAAATTCTGTGCTTTAGTCTGCGGAGTGGGGCATGAAACCACGGCCTTCTGACTCAGAAAGAAAGACCTTGCATTTATATAGCGCCTCTCCCAACCTCAGGACGACCCAAAGTGCTTTTCAGCCAATGAAATACTTTTCGGAGCGCAGTCACTGTTGTAATGTAAGAAACTTCTGTTTAATAGTCATTAAAAATATTGGAGATGGGAGAAAGGTGGTTTGACTGATAGTTAAGAATCACCCAATTGGGTAATGAAGAGCCTTTTCGTTTTCCAATTGGCCGTGGGAAGGCGGGGTGCTGTGAGGATGGACGTGTCGGGCAACCAATGGCGGGAGCGTGGGGGCGGAGCAGTTGGAGGCAGCAGGTCACGTGATGAAACCTCTAGGAATACATGCAACCAGAGTTGGCGACCCCAGCTTCACCTGATTGGAGCACAGATCTGGAATTCAGGTTCAGAGGTCAGCAGGCCTTGCCGGAGTTTCTGATCTCCTCCAGTGTCCACTAATCTCCACGCCTGAATCCATTATTCATTCTTGCTGCTAAAGATCTGCACTGTGAATACGAATTTCTAAACTATATCCTAGAGCTTCCTCGAGATGTTTATTATTCACGTGTTTCGATGGTGTGTTACTCATTGTTGTCTAATTTTAGGGGTCCTGCTGTTCGACAAAGCCCAGGGGTTCTGGCTGATTCACAGTGTTCCACATTTTCCTCCTTTTCCTAAGAAGGGTTATTCATGGCCGTCCTCTGGAAAGAAATATGGACAGACTCTCTTCTGTATTACATACAAATACAGTCAGGTGACAGAAATCGGTAAGACGTTATTATTGTGGGTTATGTATGTGAGGTTTGTGTGATGTTCTTGGACATGTTAGAGAGTTAACCTATCCTGTATAAATAAAGTCTGTTCCCTGTACTTAACTGTCTTGTGCTTACTCGAAGCCTGTTGCAAGAACCACAGAAGGAAGGAGGTTGACTAACAGATGTGAAATATTTTGGGTTAGATATTTTGTTTCTCACTGGTCAGTTTCTGAGTTCATGGGAACCCTTCCTGACTGTTGTCGCCCAGTGTCGCATTAAGTGGCCAGATGCAGAGTGACGCTCCCTCCACTTCGCTACAGTAAGATCGATAGGGAGTGGATTGGCAACTCCCCATTGCATCTAAGGTAGGGAGTTGTGAGTCAGGTCCAGGTAAAAAGGGACATTGTTATGGAAACAACCCAGAGCATGATCTGCTGGGTGGAAATCAGTGGAAGAAATGGGTTGCCTCATGTGCTGGTCGGCATGGAAGCGGAGAGAGTTTTAACTACAGCAGCGCTTATTTACAGCCTTTCTGTTTTAGATTTTATAGACGTAACCTTGGAGACCTTTCACTGACAAACTAATGGACACAAAGATCTTTCTTTGTAGGCAAACAGCTTCTATATTATAACCCGCATGTCTACAGTTGGTCTCTTCCTGACATCTTCCTGCCTGAGCTTTCACATCTGCAGTTTGTCGCCAAAGGGGGCAGTGTTGCCAAGTCACCATGGAAACGGCGTACCAAGCTTACATCCTCAGGGGGCGTCCAGTTTCAGAGTTTTGCAAAATACAAGTATTTTGAAGATGGTAAGAGCCCAAATAGCTGTGTAAAACAAACTATTAGAAATGTGTTTCCATTGGGGAATGGAGGAGGGAGAGGGAACATAGAATGATAGAATGATACAGCACAGAAGGAGGCCATTCGGCCCGTCGTGCCTGTGCCGGCTCTTTGAAAGAGCTGTCCAATAGTCCCACATCCCCTGCTCTTCCCCCATAGCCCTGCAAATTTTTCCCCTTTGGGTATTTATCCAATTCCCTTTGGAAAGTTATTATTGAATCTGCTCCCACCACTCTTTCAGGCAGCGGCAGCGCGTTCCAGATCAGAACTACTCACTTTGTAAAAAAATTCTCCTCATCTCGCCTCTGGTTCTTTTGCCAATTGCCTTAAATCTGTGTCCTCTAGTACTGACCCTCCTGTCTGCATGCACTTTCTGCCTACTTTTCCAATTTTAAGTGCTTATATCCACAGTTATAGCAGAACTTGGCTATATGAGCCTGTCATATTCCAGCCTCTCCTCCCCTCCGGTGGAGGCACTGCAGCACCACCACTGGCAGGAGGGTGCAATTACAGCATGACAAGTTTGCATGAACAGTCCCGTTATAAATGTGGAGGTAGGAATTTACAATGGAACTGAAGGGGTCGAATGGCCTACTCCTGTTCCTATGTGGCTATGTTCCTAAAAGATGACACAAAAGTGACAAAAATATGACAACATGACGGTAAGGTTTTGTGGACAGGCAATGCATGCAGATGTAAGATTTTTAAATATATTCTCAATGTATATGTAACATCTTAATGTTCATGGATATTTTGCACCATTGGTCACTTTCATTGTTATTTTTCAGATATATATGCAGGCTGGGTTGCTCAGACCTTGAAGACTGATTTGCTGTCGGAGACTTGGAATGGCAGTAGTAAACATGAGCTCCCTTCTAATTGCTCCCTCCCAAAACATGTCTACAATATCATAAGAGTCAAATTGCCAGGGCCTGTCCTCTTCTATTCACACAACGACCACTCCAAGTGGTGCGTGTCTCTACGTTACAATGAACGGTGGATCTGCATCGGAGATCTCAATCGGACATTTGGCCAGATGTGGAGAAGTGGAGGACTTCTCTGCACCCAGCACCCGTCTATTTTCAAAGCTTTTAGGCGGTCTGTATCCTGGTACAAGAACTGTACAGACACCCTGTAGCGGAACAAGAGGAACTTTGATATCAAGGTTTCATTCATTGCTGTAACATAATAGCCCTTGGATAATAGCCCTTGCCCTCCGCCTTCACAAACATGTGTGCTGTCCTCCTAATGTGAGATGGTCGGATGAGCCAGGCAACAGAGATTGTCAGCTTGATCAGGTGGATCACTTGGAACGCCATCTAATTTCGAAGACTCAACCTGTTTATTTAAAAAAAAAAATTATTCTTGCTAGTAGGATCATTTGTGATTCCCCACCCCAACAAGCTGAGCTGGTGTTATCGAGGTTTACCTGCTGAATCTTAATGTCTTGTATAACAATATACATTAAATAACCCCTTTTTAGGCTATCCAAGATTTATAACCTTGATACAATCTGTATTGCTTTTAGCTTTCTGTGAAAAATGCAAGGATTTTGTTCTGTTAGGCTTGTACATATGCTTAAAAGCTGTAGTAATCTAGATCTGAGATGTGAAATGGTTGCTCAGTGATGCCATTAACCTTGGACTGCAATCAGTAAGGAGTATCCCAGCAGCAGTCTCAACTCTTTGGCTGCAGGCACTGAGGTGATAAGCCAGCTAAGATTCCAACAATGGTTTATCATCTCATTGGCATTCTATTGGGTTTCCTTCATGATATTTTGGTTTAGAAGAAGTACTAAATAGGATCTGCACTATTGCCATGTGTCAAAATAGTATTACTGGCTTAACCTTCAAAAGAAATAAAAGTAGATATGTCTGATATCTGGCAGTCCATTTTGAATTTCTAAAAGTATGTTCAGACAAAAAAAACTGAGTTTAAAAAATCTGTTCGGATGAAAGGTCATCGACCTGAAGCTTTTACACTCTTTCTCTCTCTGCAGATACTGCTTGACCTGCTGAGTGTATCCAGCAGTTTCTGTTTTTATTTCACATTTCCAGCATCTACAGTATTTTGCTTTTTTCCCCCCCTGAGTGTTTAGTTGAGATATTTCATGGGAACCTCCGTACCGGAGGGATATGGCAAGAGACTGTTATTCTGTGACAAAAATTAAGCATTTTTGTTCATAATGGATGATTTATTGGATTCTTTCCTGCTGATTACACACAGGATTTATTAGGTACGGTTAGCTGAATCCTTAAACCACAGACAATACGCATGATTTTAGGCCATTTTATAGGCACTAATATAGGTCTGTAGGCTGTTCCTGTAGAATAAATGCAGTTTAATATGCAGACATCATTGAAATGCAGAGCCTACAACCCTATTCTGTCCCAGCACTGTTCCTGATAACTGCCTGGTTGGCTATTAATTCCTGAGCTTCAAAGGATGACCAGTAAACATGCTCTGCATTTGACATCCTGGGAATCTTTTTAAATTAATAGTTTGATTGACAGCTATATTTGAGTTCAAGACTTGAATTAGGTTTGCAGGAGAAGCCTGACTATGATTGGCTGAAGTCCATTTGATGGGCAGCCCTGTGGCCAGGAGCTACCAGTTGTGGATTTACATTTGGCAGCATGTGCCCTGCTTACTAGACAGCCTGAGGATGTCAGGGGGTCCAATGCTAATCCGAGGCTCCATTTCGAAAGAAATTAGTGTGTTTAAAAGGTGAATTTTGTACTAAAGAAAGAGCTTGCATTTATTTAGCGCCGTTCATGACCTCAGGACGTCCCACAGCGCTTTACAACCGATGAAGTACTTTTGAAGTACTTTTGCAGCCAATTTTCACACAGCAAGGTCCCACAAACAGCAATGTGATAATGATCAGATCATCTGCTTTTTTTTAGTGATGTTGGTTGAGGGATAAATATTGGCCAGGACACTGGGGAGAACTCCCCTGCTGTTCTTCAAAATAGTGCCCTGGGATCTTTTAGGACTACCTAAGAGGGCAGACGGGCCTTTGATTTAACATCTCATCCAAAAGACGACACCTCCGACAGTGCGGCGCTCCCTCAGTACTGCCCCTCCGACAGTGCTCCACTCCCTCAGTACTGCCCCTCCGACAGTGCAGCACTCCCTCAGTACTGCCCCTCCGACAGTGCTCCACTCCCTCAGTACTGCCCCTCCGACAGTGCAGCACTCCCTCAGTACTGCCCCTCCGACAGTGCACCGCTCCCTCAGTACTGCCCCTCCGACAGTGCTCCACTCTCTCAGTACTGCCCCTCCGACAGTGCAGCACTCCCTCAGTACTGCCCCTCTGACAGTGCTCCACTCCCTCAGTACTGCCCCTCCGACAGTGCTCCACTCCCTCAGTACTGCCCCTCCGACCATGCACCGCTCCCTCAGTACTGCCCCTCCGACAGTGCTCCACTCTCTCAGTACTGCCCCTCCGACAGTGCAGCACTCCCTCAGTACTGCCCCTCCGACAGTGCTCCACTCCTTCAGTACTGCCCCTCCGACAATGCAGCGCTCCCTCAGTACTGCCCCTCCGACAGTGCACCACTCCCTCAGTACTGCCCTTCCGACAGTGCAGCGCTCCCTCAGTACTGCCCCTCCGACAGTGCGGCGCTCCCTCAGTACTGCCCCTCCGACAGTGCAGCGCTCCCTCAGTACTGCCCCTCCGACAGTGCTCCACTCCCTCAGTACTGCCCCTCCGACAGTGCAGCACTCCCTCAGTACTGCCCCTCCGACAGTGCACCGCTCCCTCAGTACTGCCCCTCCGACAGTGCTCCACTCTCTCAGTACTGCCCCTCCGACAGTGCAGCACTCCCTCAGTACTGCCCCTCTGACAGTGCTCCACTCCCTCAGTACTGCCCCTCCGACAGTGCTCCACTCCCTCAGTACTGCCCCTCCGACCATGCACCGCTCCCTCAGTACTGCCCCTCCGACAGTGCTCCACTCTCTCAGTACTGCCCCTCCGACAGTGCAGCACTCCCTCAGTACTGCCCCTCCGACAGTGCTCCACTCCTTCAGTACTGCCCCTCCGACAATGCAGCGCTCCCTCAGTACTGCCCCTCCGACAGTGCACCACTCCCTCAGTACTGCCCTTCCGACAGTGCAGCGCTCCCTCAGTACTGCCCCTCCGACAGTGCGGCGCTCCCTCAGTACTGCCCCTCCGACAGTGCAGCGCTCCCTCAGTACTGCCCCTCCGACAGTGCGGCGCTCCCTCAGTACTGCCCCTCCGACAGTGCGGCGCTCCCTCAGTACTGCCCCTCCGACAGTGCAGCGCTCCCTCAGTACTGCCCCTCCGACAGTGCAGCACTCCCTCAGTACTGCCCCTCCAACAGTGCACCACTCCCTCAGTACTGCCCCTCCGACAGTGCACCACTCCCTCAGTACTGCCCCTCCGACAGTGCAGCGCTCCCTCAGTACTACCCCTCCGACAGTGCAGCGCTCCCTCAGTACTGCCCCTCCGACAGTGCAGCACTCCCTCAGTACTGCCCCTCCGACAGTGCACCACTCCCTCAGTACTGCCCCTCCGACAGTGCACCGCTCCCTCAGTACTGCCCCTCCAACAGTGCAGCGCTCCCTCAGTACTGCCCCTCCAACAGTGCACTACTCCCTCAGTACTGCCCCTCTGACAGTGCACCGCTCCCTCAGTACTGCCTCTCCGACAGTGCAGCGCTCCCTCAGTACTGCCCCTCTGACAGTGCTCCACTCCCTCAGTACTGCACTGGAGTGTCAGCCTGCATTCTGAGCTCAAGTCTCTGGGGTGGGACTGTGAACCTACCACATTCTGACTCGGAGGCGAGAGTGCTACCCACTGAGCCACAGCTGACACCCCTAAGGACAGCAAAGAAATGTCTGGTCATTTATCTCAGTGCTGTCTGTGGGACCTTACTGTGTGCAATTGGCTGCTGCATTTGCCTACATTACAAGAGTGACTACATTTGAAAAGTACTTCATCGACTGTGAAGTATTTTGGGATGTCCTGAGGTTGTGAAAGTTGCTACATAAATGAAAGCTCTTCTTTCTTTCTATTGTCAACTATGTCATCTTGCAGCAAACCCTAAAGAGACCCTTCTTGAATTCTCTTAAGACCTAATGGGGGCAAGGAGGGTCTCAATTGGATAAGTGAGTGTGTGCTTACTTGTAAAGAAGGGTTAGATACATCACGTTTTCTTGCAATCACATGGATTTTGAAACTTGAAGTTGGCATTCTGAATGACCTTGCCATCTTCTCTCTTCTGTGCCTAGTGGTACACGAGGCAAACCATTTCTTCCACTGCTTTTACATCCAGCGGATCGTGCCCTGGGTTAGATGTAAACCCAGTATTCAAGGACCAACACTATCATTTCTGCTCACTTGGGCTGTCCAGGTAAAGACTCGAACCCATAACCTTCCAACTCACAGTTGGGAATGCTATTGCTGATGCAAGGCCCATTCCTGATTAACTCATCAAATTATTTACAAAATCACTGTCTTTGAAATTTTTTTTATTATTCATTCTTGGGATGTGGGCATTCTTGGCAAGGCCAGCATTTGAGAAGGTGGTGGTGAGCCGCCTTCTTGAACCGCTGCAGTCCGTGTGGTGAAGGAACTCCCACAGTGCTGTTAGGGAGGGAGTTCCAGGATTTTGACCCAACGACGATGAAGGAACAGCGATATTTCCAAGTCAGGAAGGTGTGTGACTTGGAGAGGAATTTGGAGGTGATGATGTTCTCATGCGCCTGCTGCCCTTGCCCTTGCCCTTCTAGATGGTAGAGGTTGCGGGTTTGAGAGATGCTGCCAAAGAAGCTGTGGCGAGTTGTGCAAACATCCTGTAGATAGTACACACTGCAGCCACGGTACAGTGCTGGAGGGAATGGATGTTTAAGTGGATGGGGTGCCGATCAAGCAGACTGCTTTGTCCTGGATAGTGTCAAGCGTTGTTGGAGCTGCACCCATCCAAGCAAGTAGAGAGTATTCCATCACACTCCTAACTTGTGCCTTGTAGGTGATTGAGAGGCTTTGGGGAGTCAGGAGGTTGCAGAATACCTAGCCTCTGACCTGCTCTTGTAGCCCAGTATTTATGTGGCTGGTTCAGTTAAGTTCCTGGTCAATGATGACTCCCCAGGATGTTGATGGTAGGGGATTCGACGGTGGTGAATGTCAAGGGGCGGTGGTTAGACTCTTTTTGGAGATGGTCATTGCCTGGCACTTGTGTGGTGTGAATGTTACTTGCCACTTATCAGCCCAAGCCTGAATGTTGTCCAGGTCTTGCTGCGGGCACGGACTGCTTCATTATCTGAGGAATTGCAAATGGAACTGAACACTGTGCCATCATCAGCGAACATCCCCACTTCTGAACTTATGATGGAGGGAAGGTCATAAATGTTCTAAATGATCGCTGTGTGCTGATAGAGTTAGATGAGGAAGGATGGGAGGAGGCTCGAGTGGAGCATAAACGCCAGCATGGACTGGTTGGGCCGAATGGCCTGTTTCTGTGCCGTATATTCTATGTAAGTCTCCTCTTAGCCTTCTCTGCTTCAGTGGCAATAGTCCCAGTACCTTGTTTCTCCTCGTAACCATAGTTTCCCATCCTACATCATCCCGGTGGCGATCTATGCTGTACGCTCTCCAGGAAAGAAAAGAAAGAATGTGCATTTTTATAGCGCCTTCCACATCCTCAGGATGTCCCAAAGCACTTCTTAGCCAATGAATTACTCTTGAAGCGTAGTCAATGTCATTTCGTATGCAGACATGGTGATCAATATGCGCACAGTAAGGTCCCACAAACAGCAATAGCATAAATGACCAGTTAATCTGTTTTTTTGGTGGTGTTGGTTCAGAGATAAATATTGACCAAGACACCGACCTGGCTTTTCCTTAAATAGTGCCATAGGACCTTTTACATCCACCTGACTAGTCAGACATGGCCTTGGTTTAGTGTCTCATTCCAAAAGACAGGGGGGGTTAAATTGGATACGGGATCGCAGTACATGATTAATCCGGGCCCGTTCATTGCGTTTAATGTGCTGCCTGCTGTTCCAAATGATTGCTGCATGCAGACAGTGCTCCCCGCACTGTTCATTGGCTGCACGCATCAGCAGGGGACCCGATATCGTGGGTGACTAGCGCTACTTAAAGGCGGCCTGCACCTTTTAAAGGGGAGGTGCAATGTGTCTGCAAGAAGTGCTGGGAGTCCTTTGTGAACTGAATCTGTGCTGTAAAAGATTGAGGAATGGCTGAACATGCGCGATAGTGCGCACCAAGGTTTTTCTGATAATGCACATGAGGCCTTGGTGCAAGACCTGCAGAGAAGGAGAGACATCCTGTATCCGCACGGGGACAGGAGGCCCACCAGACACATATGCTCAGGAGGCAGTGGGAAGAAGTAGCAGCGGAGGTCAATGCCAGGAGTGTTGCTCCAAGACCATGGGTGCAGTGCAGGAAGATGTTTAACGATCTGACACGAGTTGTCAAGGTGAGTGAGTTCAATCTTCAAATGGCGTAATGGCCTCTCCTACCAACTGCACCACTAACCTCATCCACTGCTCAATTCACCACACCCCCATCACCCACCTACCAACAACCTCAATCAGTACTCAACCCTTTAATTCATAGAAACATAGAAGATAGGAGCAGGAGTAGGCCATTCGGCCCCTCGAGCCTGCTCCGCCATTCGATGAGATCATGGCTGATCATCTAAACTCAGTACCCTGTACCTGCCTTCTCCCTCATTCATATGCTTTACCTCACCCTCACACACTTAACACTATTGCAAGCCTCGCACCCACAACTCTCAGCTGGCACACACTGGCAGCTATTCCACTATGACAGTCACATCACACATTGCAGAAAGCTCACTGGCACACTTCCCTCTTTCCTGCAGGAAAAGGTGCCGCATAACTGGAGGCAGCAGCAAAGAACTGGAGGAGGACAAGTGCGCCTGCATGTTTTAACCCCCATGGAGGAGCCGGTGCTGGCCATTGTGGGAAGGGGCATCGCTGAGGCCGTGATCACTGCCAGTGCTGGAGGAATCGATGATGAGGGTATCTGCACAGCTAATCCTCCTTCTCTCTTCCCACTTCTCCTTCATCCCACACTCTCTTCTGATTCACGATGTAGATGGTGTAAGCACGCACTTCTTGCTTTTTCCTCTCCCCTCACCACAACCCAACCCTTGGCCCTTTTTTATTTCAACTACCCAAGAACTGGAACCTTCCCAGTCAGAGGAGGAAGAGGAAGAAGACAGTGAAGATGAAGAGACACCCTCACTCAATCTTACACGCGCAGCCACCAGCTCAGAGGCTGACACTCCACGTATTTTAAAGGCTAGGATAGAGGAGGGTTCTGCACGTGCTGAGACACCAGGCACAAGTGCGCAGGAGCCAGGGCAGGTGGAACGGATAATGCAGGTACCAGCTCGATAGTTCTGCTGCAGACAGTCAGATGAGGACTTTGATGGTCCAGGCTACAGAAGTAGGCTGATGGGTGTACACAACCAAATGCTTGGTGCACTGGAAAACCTGCCAGAAAGCCTGCGCTCAATGTCAAGGAGCACGGAGGAGTCCAGCACCAACTTGACACAGGGCTTTGCGCAGAGCTTGGAGCCCATCCGTTCCAACACGGAACGGGTGGTCACCTCCATTAGCACACCTGTGGAGCCCACCACGATGCAGCGTCTGATGGCCGATGTCACAGCTTCCATTGCAGCACAAGCAGCTTCCATCGAAGGTCTGAGTGCTGCAGTGGAAGGTCAGGCTGCTGCCATCATGGCTCTGCTCAAAATGGCTTCCTGGGCATCACAGCAGTCCGTCAGTCTGTTCTCCAACACGTCAGCAGGATTGCTGAGATGCCATCCTGGGAGAATGGCAGCGGCTTCATGGGACAGGAACCTGCTGTCCTCTCTCAGGATCACAGCATTCCTGCACCCACCACTGCCACTCCGCCAGTGCCCTTGCTGTTACCTGTCAGCCAGTTTGCCCAAACTGCTGCAGTCAAGGCCGAGATGGTGCAGTCTGAAGCCAGCCCTCTAGGCCCAGAGCTGTTCGAGGTCGTCCTCAAAGGTCATCTGCAGCCTCCTCAATTGAAGGTCAACAGCCTTCCACCAGCCATGCTACAGCCACTGGGGAAGCACACCATAGGAGCACTAGGACAGGCGAAAGGATGTTTTACTACGTTAAAGGTGCTATATAAAGGCAAGTTGTTGTGGTTGGATGGTTGATCTGTACTTCAACGTAATTTACCCGCCTTAACAAACATTCCTTTGACATCCTTACCTGACAAAAATCTTAACCAACAAAAATGTTAATTAAACTGGTGGGAACAAATTGCTTTTGTCACTTTGCTTGGATTATAAATAGTTCTTTCTTTATTATAAATAGAATTCCAAAATTATTGTAAAAGTTGTAAGACTGCTTCCACCTAGTGGCTGTTGTGTGCATTATTTCCTCCACTGTGAGGTCACGGGAGCCGATCATGTGGTGAATTCCTTTACATGTTCTTTTGGAATCCTTTGATGAGGGATACTTGACTGGTCAGTTCTCCCCGGTGTCCTGGCCAATATTTATCCCTCAACCAACACCAAAAAAAACCCCAGATTATCTGGCCATTATCACATTGCTGTTTGTGGGAGCTTGCTGAACATAAATTGGCTGCTGTGTTTTTCCTACATTACAACAGTGACTACACTTCAAAAAAAGTACTTCATTGGCTGTAAAGCGCTTTGGGGCATCCTGAGGTCATGAAAGGCGCTATAGAAATGCAAGTTCTTTCTTTCCTTTCCTCTGTTTGAAATCTCGGGATAGATTTTCCCCCAACGCGGACTTTGGACACCTTCTGCCACCCCCCCCCCCCCCACCCCCCGATAGCCCCGGCTACCAATGTGGACCAGGCCTCATTAGCGTTAGGTCGGTGGGCTGCGGCCAGAAATCGAGTGCCCTTGGGGCTCTGGGCCGGAAGTAGGTCGGCTGCTGGGGACATGAGCTGGGTGGGCCCGATCTCTAGGCGGGGAAGCAGCAGCGGCCTAGGCTGGTTTTGTGGGACCTGGAGGACTTCTCCTGCTCCCCCTGGCTCTACAAAAATAAAGTTTAACGCACCTTTCGGCTCTGCTTTGGCCCAGTTGCCAGCTAACACTGGCCGGATTGTGCACGCTCCGCCCAGCTCAGTGCAACAATTGGCATCGGACCCCCATCATAGGACCCCGATTTAAATATTTCAATCAGCTGGGTGTCCTCTTCAGGCGGCCGCCGGAGCCGCCATCCACAGGACCCGAGCAAAATGGCGACGGCCAGCTCAGGGTTGCCAACCCTCCCTGGATTGTCCGGGAGTCTCCCGGAATTGACCCTTCATCTCCCGGGCGCTGTTGCTGGCAACCTGGGAGAAAAGTACTTTGTTGTCCAGCTCGGGCCTGCACGCCTCGGTATCCCCGCACCATCCTACCTGCCTCCCTGGCGCTCGGGGGGCCGTCTATCTTCACTCCCAGCCATTCCCTGCTGGAATTTCCTTTGGCGAAGTTACGGCAGTTGAGCGGGACCGCGTAACGAGGAAATTCCTAGTGCCGGCTTTGATTGGTTTCTGAGAATTTCAACGGAGAAACTTTGCTCAGCTCGTGTCTAACTAACATGTCCACTGGTAAAGTGACGGGAACTGTCCATTCCAGTTCCACTCTTCCCCATTGAGAGGCCTTTCTTTTGTTAGTGTACAAAGTGAACAACGTTGGGAAATTCCAATGGCGCATGTGGCTTTTTTAAAAATATACTCATACATTATTCAACATTGGAGACGTGAGGAAATATTTTTTTTACACCTGAAAGGGTGGTGGAAAGAGATTCAGTTGTAACATTCGAAAGATAAATACTTGCAGGGCTATGAAACATAGAAACATAGAAGATAGGAGCAGGTGTAGGCCATTCGGCCCCTCGAGCCTGCTCCGCCATTCGATGAGATCATGGCTGATCATCCAAACTCAGTACCCTGTACCTGCCTTCTCCCCATATCCCTTGATACCTTTAGCTTTAAGAAATATATCTAACTCATTCTTGAATATATTTAATGACTTGGCCTCAACTACCTTGTGTGGTAGAGAATTCCACAGGTTCACCACTCTCTGGGTGAAGAAATTCTTCCTCATTTCTGTCCTAAATGGCTTACCCCTTATCCTTAGATTATGACCCCTGGTTCTGGACTCTCCGACCATCGGGAACATTCTTCCTGCATCTAGTTTGTCCAGACCTGTCAGAATTTTATATGTTTCGATGAGATCCCCTCTCATTCTTCTATACTCCAGCGAGTATAAGCCCAATCGACCCAATCTCTCCTCATATGTCATTCCTGCCATCCCAGGTATCAGCCTTGTGAATCTTCGCTGAACTCCTTCCATGGCAAGAACATCCTTCCTCAGATAAGGTGACCAAAACTGCACACAGTACTCAAGGTGTGGTCTCACCAAGGCCCTGTAGAACTGCAGCAGGACATCCCTGTTCCTATACTCAAACCCTTTCGCTATGAAGGCCAACATACCATTTGCCTTCTTCACCGCCTGCTGCACCTGCATGCTTACCTTCAGCGACTGGTGCACAAGGACACCCAGGTCTCGTTGCACTTCCCCTTCTCCCAATCTATTGCTATTCTGATAATAGTCTGCCTTTCTGTTTTTGACACCAAAGTGGATAACCTCGCATTTATCCACATTATATTGCATCTGCCACGCTTCTGCCCACTCACCCAACCTGTCCAAATCATCCTGGAGTTTCTCGGTATCCTCCTCGCAGCACACACGCCCACCCAGCTTTGTGTCATCTGCAAACTTGGAGATATTACATTTAGTTCCCTTATCTAGATCATTAATGTATATTGTGAATAGCTGGGGTCCAAGGACCGATCCCTGCGGTACCCCACTAGTCACTGCTTGCCACTCGGAAAAAGACCCATTAATTCCTACTCTCTGCTTTCTGTCCGCCAGGTGAAAGAGCAGGGGAGTGGGATTAATTGGACAGGTCTACCAAAGAACCGGCACAGGCACGATGGGCCGAATGGCCTCCTTCTGTGCTGTATCATTCTATGATTCTTATCAATGTGCAGGGGCTGTTTTGGTGCATTTACTACGTTATGCAGTCTGGAGTTCTAGTTTATTGCTTGATTTAGATTAGAGACTTTATTGCTTGATGCCTCCTTGTTTCTTGTGATGAAAATTGCTGGGGACCAGAGAGAGAGGTTAGTAGTCCACTGTTCTTGTAATTTACTTTATTTAAACTTTGGAAAACCAGGATTTAAGAAGTGTCTCAGCCTACCTCTCTGTCATTGGCTGGCTGTGGCTCGAACAGGTGGTGCTCGCAGACTGGCATCACAGGAAGAGCAGGACGCGTAGAGAGAGGAACGGTAATCAAACTGATGAGTCCAACGCAATTTAAGTACATTGATTGTTCAATTGGCCTAAATTTCCAAATTGCCACTTAAATTACCGTCATGTAGTTTTAATTTGAGCAGGCCATCTGTTTTTTTAAAAATTATTATGAATGGTGTCCTCATTTTAGAGGGGTGGGGTTTTGTAGATTCTGATGCTGCCCTGTTTGGCTGGAACACATCAGGATATTGTGAAGTGAAACATCAATATGTCAATGGAAATTTGGCCTTGTCTCCTCAGCCTCTATGTTTGGTGATTTGATCTGACACGCTGCTGGTGTTTACTAGTTGTACAGAATTGGGTGTCAGCGTAGCTCAGTTGGTAGCACTCTCGCCTCTGAGTCAGAAGGTTGAGGGTTCAAGTCCCTCTCCAGACACTTGAGCACATAATCTAGGCTGACACTCACCAGTGCAGTGCTGAGGGAGTGCTGCACTGTCGGAGGTGCCGTCTTTCAGATGAGACGTTAAACTGAGACCGCATCTGCCAGCTCAGGTGAATGTTAAAGATCCCCGTGGTGCTATTTGAAGATCAAATGTCACATGATCAATCCTCCAGGAATATTCCCAACCACAGTTGGCATCCCTGCGATGGTCACAACAGGGTGGTGAGTTCTTACATTTGGACTCTAGGGGAACCAAGGGATATGGAGATTGGGCAGGAAAGTGGAGTTGAGGTCGAAGATCAGCCATGATCTTATTGAATGGCGGAGCAGGCTCGAGGGACCGTATCTCCTGCTCCTAATTCTTATGTTCTTATTCTATTTTCTGGTCAATACTGCTCCATTTATACTGGGTGGGAGGCCTGAAAATTCAGTCTCTTGGGTTTGCAATATTGAGACCTTCCAAAGATCTACCCGCTCTTCAGGGCGTGGGGCTTGAGTTCCATTACATGTCCAGGGCTTGCATTGTGTTACCTGCTGATATGGAAGCTCAACCAGGCAAACAGTAAGCCGTGGCATGCTCTGTGAATGGCTGCTTTTGCTGTCAATGATAAATGTGGACAGTAGGGCAATGCTGCAAAGGTTCAAACTGGTCAAAGACAAATTCAGGGACCATGTCAGGAAGTTCCTCTTCACACAGAGAGCCATCATCACTTGAAATAGACTTCCCATTGATAAGAGTAGTGGAGACAAAAGCCCTGGAACCATTTGAGAAGCAGTTGGATGCTGCACTGGGGGGAGGGGGGGGGCGGTGCGGGGGGGAATTGAAGGTTTAGTCTGGATGGCCTTCCATGTACGCTATGTGAGATGTGGTGTATAAGGTTTGTGGACATCAGCCACCCTTGGGTGTGTCAACCGAACCATCCCCATGAGGCAGTTTCAATATTGGAGATGGTTGAAAACAATTGGATACTTCAACCAATTTAATTTTAAAATAGTTAAACTAAATCAAGTGGTGTTTATTGTTAGAATGTTGGTAGCAGAAAGGGGGAGAAAACTATTGCTATATTTCTACGTTCCCTACCAGAGAGATGATTCTTAACAGTTTCTGTTGCAAGAAGCGATTAAAGGAGCTCACAATGAACTCAGCCAGTTTTTTGAGCCTTCTCCAGGTCAGGTAGACATGATAGTGAGCTTACAACATCTGTGACTGAAATGGGTTTGGTTACGGCTGGGTTGGAACGAGCAGCCCTGTTGGAGCAACAAGAGAGCTCTTCCACTTTTAATAAACCTTTCAGGACAATAGGAAGCGGATTCTGATCTCTGAGGTCCTGGGTTTAAAAAGTACGATTCTGAATGAGAATCACACATGGCGGCACTGAGGACCATCTCAGAGAGCCTGAGGCAGATGGCAGAGGTCACGGTGAAGTCTTATGCCATTCTTAATGACAATTTCCATGAAGGATTCAACACAATGGAGCGCTAACTGGAGCGAATAGTGGCAACAGGAATATCTCATCCTCATGGTTGTATCACTGTATCCAATTCTCAGCACCACACTTTAGGAAGGATCTCAAGGCATTAGAGAGGGTGCAGAGGAGAATTAATGGAAAGGTACCAGGGATGAAAGACTTCAATTACGTGGCGAGACTCGAGAAACTGGGGTCGTTCTCCTTAGAGCAGAGAAGGTTAAACGGAGGATTTGATAGTGTGTTCAAAATCATGAAGGGTTTTGATAGAATGAATAAGCAGAAACTGTTTCTAGTGGCAGAAGGGCCGGTAACCAGAGGATACCGATTTAATGTAATTGGCAAAAGAACCAGAGGCGACATGAAGATTTATTTTTCTGCAGCGAGTTGTTATGATCTGGAATGCACTGCCTGAAAGGGTGCTGGAAGCAGATTCAATGATAACTTTCAAAAGGGAATGGGAAAATACTTGAAGTGTAAAAATATGCAGGGCTAAGGGGAAAGAGCAGGGGAGTGCGACTAATTGGAGAGCTCTTTCAAAGTGCTGGCATAGGCACGATGGGCTGACTGGCCTCCATCTCTGCTGTATGATTTTATGATTCTATGATCCCAACCCCGCCCTTCCCCATCATCCCCTTCCCAACAAAGAGACCCCCAGACCAGCCAGAGCATCCAACAAGCCCTTCCGGCCTTGGGGGACAGCCTGTAGAGAACACGGACAGTTGGCTTATGGGAGACTCTAATCTCCATCTCCCATATCTTATGGGAGATGCCATTTGTAAGAGTTTGCAGGATCTAGCTGATACTATTTGCAGAGAGAAAAACCATAGTGATATCTGTGATCATGGATTGATCCGAAACATGAAGGGTGAAATTTAACTTGGAATCCATGAGAAATAGAAGACAATGGCTGAGGAAGGAGATGTGGCTGTGAAAGAGAACTAACTGTGTTTCTCGTGCCACAGATGCTGCCTAATCCGCTGCGTGTTTCCAGCATTTTCTGTTTTTATTCCAAATAAAATATTTCTTGGGTTGGAAGATGTGTTTCGGCTTGGCCTTTTCCATCAGTTATCATAAGATAGATACAGGTGAGGGAGGCTTCTCAGTTTATCTTAACTCATCCATTCTTAATAAGGGACTTATATTTCCCACCATCACATCTCACTGACAGAATGTTACAGCACAGAAGGAGGCCATTCGGCCCATTGTGTCTGCGCCAGTTCTCTGAAAGAACTATCCATTCCTGTCCTTTTATTACCCTTTAAAATCCACGTCCTAACAACCCTGTGCGTAAAAATAATTCTCCTAAACTCTCTCTCTGTTCTTTTGGTGAAGAACTGGGTGGGGTGCCTCGGGGTTGCGTGCTAGGACCACTGCAGTTTATCATTTGCATTAATTACCTGGATTCTGAAACTCAATGCAAAGTGGTCAGATTTGCAGATGATGCCAAACTAGTAGGGGCAATGGAACTGGAGCAAGCAGCTCCGAAACTGCAGAATAAAATATGTAAATGGCCACAACAATAGCAGATGAAATTTAATGCAGAAAAATATGAAGCACTCTACATAGCAAGGAAAAATAGACAACACATGTACTTCATGAATGGTGTTTGTACAACTCAGGATGAGGCTGAAAGAGACAAAGGGATCTTAGTAGATGTGCAGATATACAAACAATGACAGACAGGAAAAGACCCTCTGATCCAAGTAGCCTGTCCCACACAATCGCGATGCCTTGTGTGTCACAACACGTACACTCTCCACCCCACCCAAATATCATGTCATCTCCTGGGAGAGGCGAAAAACCCGATAAAAACCCAACCCAATTTGGGGGAAAAATCTGGGGAATTCCTCTCCGACCCCTCTAGGTGATCGAAACTAGTCCAGGAGATCACTCTGAATCTGATTAATCTGATACAGCACCTCCCTTTTGTACAAAGTGGTCTTGGCCCCAGCCAGAAACAGGTCCAGCTCTCGTTTGAAGGAATTCAGTGAGTCGGCATCCACCAGCCTGTTCCAGAGGTCCATTATTCTCTGGGAAAAGAAGCACCTCCTGACATCTAACCTAGATCTGGACTTGTAAAGAAAGACTTGCATTTATATAGCGCCTTTCACGATCACCGGACGTCTCAAAGCGCTTTACAGTCGATGAAGTACTTTTGAAGTGTAGTCAGTGTTGTAATGTGGGAAACGCAGCAGCCAATTTGCACACAGCAAGCTCCCACAAACAGCAATGTGATAATGACCAGATGATCCGTTTTTGTGATGTTAATTGAGGGATAAATATTGGCCAGGACACCGGGGATAACTTCCCTACTCTTCTTCGAAATAGTGCCATGGGATCTTTTATGTCCACCTGAGAGAGCAGACGGGACCTCGGTTTAACGTCTCATCCGAAAGACGGCACCTCCGACAGTGCAACACTCCCTCAGCACTGCACTGGAGTGTCAGCCTAGCTTTATGTGCTCAAGTCCCTGGAGTGGGACTTGAACCCACAACCTTCTGACTCAGAGGCGAGAGTGCTACCAACTGAGCCACAGCTGACACTTAAAGAACTGAAAATTGTGACCCCGGTCCTCCCTAACCTATTTAATTGGAACAAACTGTCAATTCAAACACAATCTATTCCCTTCGTCATCCTATAAACCGCGATCAGATCACCCCTAAGTCTACGCTTCTCTAAAGTGTAGTGTCCCAGTTCTTATAGCCTATCTTGATAATTAAGAACATAAGAAATAGGAGCAGGAGTAGGCCATTCGGCCCTTCGAGCCTGCTCCGCCATTCAATAAGATCATGGCTGATGTTCTACCTCAACTCCACCTTCCCGCACTATCCCCATATCCCTTTATTCTCAGTAGAACACAAGTCAGAACAGGTAATGATCAAACTTTATAGCCCTCTGGTCAGACTACACCTTGAATACTGCGTCCAGTTCTGGTCACCGAGAAACAAGAGGCGCATTGAAGTACTAGAGGCAGTGCAGAGAAGTGCCACAAGGCTGATCCCCAGTGAAAACGGTGGCATAGTGGTTAGCACTGGTGCCTCACAGCGCCAGAGACCCGGGTTCGAATCTGACCTCGGGTGACTGTCTGTGTGGAGTTTGCACATTCTCCCCGTGTCTGCGTGGGTTTCCTCCGGGTGCTCCGGTTTCCTCCCACAGTCCAAAAATGTGTGGGTTAGGTTGATTTGGCTATGATAAATTGACCCTTAGTGTTAGGGGGGATTAAATATGTGGGGTTATGGGGATAGGATGGGATATGTTAGGGGGAATTAAATACATGGGGTTACGGGGGTAGGGTGGGATATGTGTACTGTGGGGATTAAAGCAGGGACAGGGTACTGGATTTGGATGATCAGCCATGATCGTATTGAATGGCGGAGCAGGCTCGACGGGCCGAATGGCCTACTCCTGCTCCTAGATTCTATGTTTCTATGTTTCTATGTTATGAAAAGGGTCTGAGTTATGAGGAAAGACTAAATGGACTTGGGCTTTTCATCCTAAAACTGAGATTGACAGATTTTTGTTAGGCAAGGGTATTAAGGGTTATGCAACCAAGGCAGGTAGATGGAGTTAAGATACGGATCAGCCATGATCTAATTGAATGGCGGAACAGGCTCGAGAGGCTAAATGGCCTCCTCCTGTTCCTATGTTCTTAGAAATGATGTGTCTGAGAGGTGATTTTATAGAGGTATATAAGATTTTTAAGGGTGTAGAAAATGTTAACCCAGACTATTACTTGAATTGAAAGAACAGCAGCATAACTAGGGGACATGGGTTCAAACTAGCAAAGCTAATTTTAGGACTAATAACAGGAAATCCTTTATCAAGCAAAATGTGACTAAAATGTGGAATAAACTTCCAGAAAGAGCAGTGGCAGCAAAATCTCTGGAATCATTTCAGAAACAATTGGATGGTACAATGGGGAGGGGGCTAGGATCGCTGTGGATGGACAGCCTAACATGGGCTGAATGACCATCCTCATCGTAATTATCATCATGTTCCAGTAGGCGCCATAGCAACCAACTCAACCACCACTGGTAATATTTTTTCCCCGTACTTTATTAAATCCCCTCATAATTTTGAACACCTCTACCAGATCTCCTTCTTAACCTTCTCTGTTGCAGTGAAAAGAGCCTCAGCTTCTCTAGATCATCCTCATAATTGGAGCCTCTCATCTATAAGATCCCAGAGGGACCCTGGTTCCAAGTGATTCGATGTTGACCCGTACTGGGGACAGTGATTTAAGTTCATTCAGCACAAGCAAGACTTAATTACAGTATTCGAGCAGCAGTTTACAGAGTACAACTGAGAGTTATATTACCACTCATACTCTGGGTAGAAGCCGTATCCGTGAGTAATCTGCACCCTGTGTCTCTTGTCTCTCGTATCCCTTCATCTCCCGGGTGTCTCCTTGACTCTTCCTGAAATCTTCTACTGTGCCTCTGAAATCGTCTGCTGCTGAAATCTTCTAGTCCTGAAATATTCTACCCTTTGTTAAGACCTCCTTCTTATACCCTTACTCTCATTCAAAACCTATGGAGTCCTCCTGAACCAATCACTGGCTGACTCCCAAACCCAAAATCCAATCATAAAGATTGTGCGTCCGCAGCACCTTGTCTTACGCAGGTTTTAGTCCGATGACACCCTTACATCATCTGTTTTTGACCATGAAGGCTCATATCTGGGGTAGTTATGACAATATAAAAGCAACATGTCTCCATGGGTAGAGATATGGACCTTGCTGTTGGCCTTTGTTTTTAACATTCCAATACAGTGACAACCACACATGACCTTGGTTCCTGGGCTAGCTGTGCTCTATGTCTCATCCTTACTGTTGGCTAATGTCCAACTTTAACCCACAGCCTCACTATTCAACTTAGCAATCCTCTTTCTAACCTCAGGCTGTCTGGTTACAGCTTACTCACAGACTTTTAATTATAAGCAAAAGGGTTACATCTCATATAGAATTCAGGTTACCATTGCATACAGTTGTTGATTACAGACTTTTATATTTAATTCTTACACACGATTATAAATCCATTAATGATGATTATAAGATACTGATGATTACAAGATAGTAAAGCAAGTATTCTAAAAACCAACTAATCCATGATAATCTTACACATCCCTGGTATCATCTTAGTAAATTTCTTTGGATAGACAAGAGTAAACCTGTACACAGCAGGATGGCTGTCAACATGGAGGAAATATTAGGATGTATGATCAAAAAGACGAAGGCAGGTTGCAAACTCATTTATGCATAGCATATGAAACTATGCTTATTTGCAAGACTGAGATGCATCAAAAGTCACAATTTAAAACCTAAATGATTGTATTAAGGGGTGAATCTAATTGAGGTGTTTAAGGTGATTAAATTATTTGATAGGGTAGATAGAGAAAAACTATTTCCTCTGGTGGGGAGGTCCAGAACAAGGGGGCATAACCTTAAAATTAGAGCCAGGCCGTTCAGGGGTGATGTCAGGAAGCACTTCTTCACACAAAGGGTGGTGGAAATCTGGAACTCTCCCCCCAAAAAGCTGTTGAGGCTGGGGGTCAGTTGAAAATTTCAAAACTGAGATTGATAGATTTTTGTTAGGCAATGGAATTAAGGGTTACGGAACCATGGAGGGCAGATAGAGTTAAGATACAGATCAGCCATGGTCTAATTGATTGGCGGAACAGGATCGAGGGGCTGAATGGCCTCCTCCTGTTCCTATGTTCCTTTGTATGTCACTATGTCTTACATTTGAGTCATGAAGGTTGTGGAGTCAAGCCCTACACTGAACTTGTAACATAATGTAGTCTGACATTTCAGGTGCTGAACTGCCAGAGTGCTGCAGTGTGGGAATTGCCATCTTTTGGGTGAGATGTTAGACCGAACCCAATCTCCCTGTTCAAATGAATGTGAACGATCACATGCACTTTTTTGGAGAACAGCAGGGAATTATCCTGGTTTCAGGGCCAACATTCTTTCCTCAACCAATTACCGCCAAAGACAGATGGACAGATTGTTTATATCCTTTATAGTTTGTGGGATCTTGCTGTGTACACACTGGCTGCTGTGTTTGCCTATATAACAACTCGCATTTATAGAAACATAGAAGATAGGAGCAGGAGTAGGCCATTCGGCCCCTTGAGCCTGCTCCGCCATTCGATGAGATCATGGCTGATCATCCAAATTCAGTACCCTGTCCCTGCTTTCTCCCCATATCCCTTGATACCTTTAGCTTTAAGAAATATATCTAACTCATTCTTGAATATATTTAATGACTTGGCCTCAACTACCTTGTGTGGTAGAGAATTCCACAGGTTCACCACTCTCTGGGTGAAGAAATTCTTCCTCATTTCTGTCCTAAATGGCTTACCCCTTATCCTTAGATTATGAACCCTGGTTCTGACTCTCCGACCATCGGGAACATTCTTCCTGCATCTAGTTTGTCCAGACCTGTCAGAATTTTATATGTTTCAATGAGATCCCCTCTCATAGAAACATAGAAACATAGAAAATAGGTACAGGAGTAGACCATTCGGTCCTTCGAGCCTGCACCGCCATTCAATGCGTTCATGGCTGAACATGCTACCTCAGTACCCCATTCCTGCTTTCTCGCCATACCCCTTGATCCCCCTAGTTGTGAGTGTTATATCTAACTCCCTTTTGAATATATTTAGCGAACTGGCCTCAACAACCTTCTGTGGAAGAGAATTCCATAGTTTCACCACTCTCTGGGTGAAGAAGTTCCTCCTCAGCTCAGTCTTAAATGGCTTCCCCTTAATCCTTAGACTGTGACCCCTGGTTCTAGTTTTCCCTAACATTGGGAACATTCTGCCCGCATCTAATTTGTCTAAACCAGTCAGGATTTTAAATGTCTCTATAAGATCCCCCCTCATTCTTCTGAACTCCAGAGGATACAAGTTCAGTTGACCCAATCTTTCTTGATATGTCAGTCCGGCCATCCCAGTAATCAATCTAGTGAACCTTCGCTGCACTCCCTCAATAGCAAGAATGTCCTTCCTTAAGTTAGGAGACCAAAACTGCGCACAGTACTCCAGGTGTGGCCTCACCAAGGCCCTGTACAACTGCAGCATCACCTCCCTACTCCTGTACTCAAATCCCCTTACTATGAAGGCCATCATTCCGTTTGCTTTCTTGACTGCCTGCTGCACTTGCATTCCCACCTTCAGTGACTGATGTACCATGACGCCCAGGTCTCGTTGCACCTCCCCTTTCCCTAATCTGCCACCATTCAGGTAATAGTCCGCCTCTCTATTTTTACCACCAAAGTGGATAACCTCACATTTATCCATATTGTACTTCATCTGCCATACATTTGCCCATTCACCCAACCTGTCCAAGTCACTCTGTAGCCTCCTAGCATCCTCCTCATTGTTCACACTGCCTCCCAATTTAGTGTCATCCGCAAATTTGGAGATATTACATTTAATCCCTTCGTCCAAATCATTAATATATAATGTAAACAGCTGGGGTCCCAGCACCGAACCCTGCGGTACCCCGCTGGTCACTGCCTGCCATTCTGAAAAGTACCCATTTACTCCTACTCTTTGTTTCCTGTGTGCCAACCAGTTCTCAATCCACGTCAACACATTACCCCCAATCCCATGTGCTTTAACTTTGCTCACCAATCTCTTGTGTGGGACCTTGTCGAAGGCCTTCTGAAAGTCCAAATACACCACATCTACTGGTTCCCCCCCTGTCCACCCTATTGGAAACATCCTCAAAAAATGCCAGAAGATTTGTCAAGCATGATTTCCCTTTCACAAATCCATGCTGACTTGGACCTATCATGTCGCCACTTTCCAAATGGTCTGTTATGACATCTTTAATAATTGCTTCCATCATTTTACCCACGACCGATGTCAGGCTGACCGGTCTATAATTCCCTGCTTTCTCCCTCCCTCCTTTTTTAAAAAGAGGGGTTACATTGGCCACCCTCCACTCCATCGGAACTGATCCAGAGTCTAAGGAATGTTGGAAAATGATCGTCAATGCATCCACTATTTCCAAGGCCACCTCCTTAAGTACTCTGGGATGCAGACCATCAGGCCCCGGGGATTTTTCAACCTTCAGTCCCATCAATTTCCCCAATACCTTTTCCCGACTAATAAGGATTTCCCTCAGCTCCTCCCTCTTACCAGATCCTCTGACCCCTTTTATTTCCGGCAGGTTGTGTGTGTCCTCCACAGTAAACACCGAACCAAAGTACTTGTTCAATTGATCTGCCATTTCCTTGTTCCCCATTACGACTTGCCCTGTTTCCGACTGCAGGGGACCTACGTTTGTTTTTACTAACCTCTTTCTTTTTACATATTTATAGAAGCTTTTGCAGTCCATTTTAATGTTCTCTGCAAGCTTCCTTTCATATTTTATTTTCCCTGCCCTAATCAAACCCTTCGTCCTCCTTTGCTGAGTTTTGAAGTTCTCCCAGTCCCCGGGTTTGCTGCTACTTCTGGCCAATTTGTATGCAACTTCCTTGGTTTTAATACTATCCCTGATTTCCCTTGTTAGCCATGGTTGAGCCACCTTCCCTTTTTTATTTTTACGCCAGACCGGGATGTACAATTGTTGTAGTTCATCCATGCGATCTCTAAATGTCTGCCATTGCCCTTCCACTGATAGCCCCTTAAATATCGCTTGCCAATTTAACCTCGCCAATTCACGCCTCATACCATCAAAGTTGCCCTTATTTAAGTTCTGGACCATGGTCTCTGACTTAACTGTTTCCTTCTCCATCCTAATGTAGAACTCCACCATACTATGGTCACTCTTCCCCAGGGGGCCTCGTACCACAAGATTGCTGATTAGTCCTTCCTCATTACACAACACCCAGTCCAGGATGGCCTCCCCTCGAGTTGGTTCCTCAACATATTGGTTTAGGAAACCATCCCTTAAACACTCCAGGAAATCCTCCTCCACCGTATTGCTTCCAGTTTGAGTAGCCCAATCTATATGCATATTAAAGTCACCCATGATAACTGCCGTGCCTTTTTTGCACGCACCTCTGATTTCCTGTTTCATACCCTCCCCCACCTCACCACTGCTGTTTGGAGGTCTGTACACAACTCCCACTAACGTTTTCTGCCCTTTGGTGTTCTGCAGCTCAACCCATATTGATTCCACATCCTCCAAGCTGATGTCCTTCCTAGCTATTGCATTAATCTCCTCTTTAACCAGCAATGCTACCCCACCCCCTTTTCCTTTTATTCTATCCTTTCTGAATGTTGAATACCCCTGGATGTTCAGTTCCCAGCCTTGATTGTTCTGGAGCCACGTCTCTGTAATCCCAATCACATCGTATCCGTTAACATCTATTTGCACAGTCAATTCATCCACCTTATTACGGATACTCCTTGCATTAAGACACAGAGCCTTTAGGCTTATTTTATTAACATCCTTTGTCCTTTTAGACTTATGATTTAGTATGGCCCTTTGTGTTTCTTGCCTTTGTTTACTCGGCCTTCCCCTATTGTTTCTCACCCTTCTAACATTTGTTTCTGACTGCATATTACTTCCCCCTGTTTCGCTACATAGGTTCCCCTTCCCCTGCCATATTAGTTTAAATCCTCCCGAACTGCTTTAGCAAATATTACCCCGAGGACATCGGTTCCAGTCCTGCCCAAGTGCAGACCGTCCCTTTTGTACAGGTCCCACTTCCCCCAGAACTGGTTCCAATGCCTCAGGAATTTGAATCCCTCCCTCCTGCACCACTGCTCAAGCCACGTATTCAATCTCACTATCCTGTTCTCTCTATTCTGATTAGCTCGTGGCCCTGGTAGCAATCCAGAGATTACTACCTTAGAGGTCCTACTTTTTAATTTAGCTCCTAGCTCCCTAAATTCTGCTTGTAGGACCTCTTCCCGCTTTTTACCTATATCGTTGGTACTTACATGCACCACGACAGCTGGCTGTTCACCCTCCCTCTTCAGAATGTTCTGCAGCCGCTCCGAGACATCCTTGACCCTTGCACCAGGGAGGCAACATACCATCCTGGAATCTCGGTTACGGCCACAGAAACTCCTGTCTATTCCCCTTACAATTGAGTCCCCTATCACTATAGCCCTACCACTCTTTTTCCCGCCCTGCTGTGCAGCAGAGCCAGCCATGGTGCCATGAACCTGGCTGCTGGTGCCTTCCCCTGGTAGGCCATCTCCCCCAACAGTATCCAAAGCGGCATACCTGTTTTGGAGGGAGATGACCACAGGAGACTCCTGCACTACCTTCCTGATATTGCCCTGCTTCTTGGTCACCCATACACTGTCTGTCCTAGCCTTTACCTGCGGTGTGGACAACTCACTAAATGAGCGATTCACCGAGTTCTCGGCATCGTGCATGCTCCAGAGTGAGTCCACCCGCAGCTCCATGCGGGCTGTCAGGAGCTGCAGCTGGACACACTTCCCGCACACGTAGTTGTCAGGGACACTGGAAGTGTCCCTGGTTTCCCACATGGCACAGGAGGAGCATGAAACGGGTCCGAGACTTCCTGTCATGACTTAACCCTTATGTTACTTTATTACTAAAATTTAAACTTATTTATCTTAGGTCCAGGAGTTAAGTCCCTGAAAACAAAATATAAAATCGAACCTACCTTTTAAATTCCCTCTACCCCTAAAGGTTAGAGGAGGTGGGAGGGTGGGAGTCACTACTAGTGTAGTGTCTCGGGTTTAGCAACCGCTCCACCTATATACGGGTACCAATGATTTGGCCCCGCCCCCTGCCTTTGAAAAAGCCCGCGAAGGTCTTACCCCGCTGGGGAAAAAGGCCACGTAGGTGAGTTTATTGACTCACCTCAGGCCTCTGCCGCTCCAACCAGGTCCGCTCCTCCTTCCCCGCTGCTGACCGCTCTGTGGGAGAGAGAAAGAAAGAAAGGCTCCTCCTCCCCCGCTGTCGACGCTGGTCTGAGGCCTACCTGAGCCTCGGGCCTCCCTTTATTGACTCACCTCAGGCCTCTGCCGCTCCAACCAGGTCCGCTCCTCCTTCCCCGCTGCCGACCGCTCTCATTCTTCTATACTCCAGCGAGTATAAGCCCAATCGACCCAATCTCTCCTCATATGTCATTCCTGCCATCCCAGGTATCAGCCTTGTGAATCTTCGCTGAACTCCTTCCATGTCAAGAACATCCTTCCTCAGATAAGGTGACCAAAACTGCACACAGTACTCAAGGTGTGGTCTCACCAAGGCCCTGTACAACTGCAGCAGGACATCCCTGTTCCTATACTCAAACCCTTTCGCTATGAAGGCCAACATACCATTTGCCTTCTTCACCGCCTGCTGCATCTGCATGCTTACCTTCAGCGACTGGTGCACAAGGACACCCAGGTCTCGTTGCACTTCCCCTTCTCCCAATCTATTGCCATTCAGATAATAGTCTGCCTTTCTGTTTTTGACACCAAAGTGGATAACCTCGCATTTATCCATGTTATATTGCATCTGCCACGCTTCTGCCCACTCACCCAACCTGTCCAAATCATCCTGGAGTTTCTCGGTATCCTCCTCGCAGCGCACACGCCCACCCAGCTTTGCGTCATCTGCAAACTTGGAGATATTACATTTAGTTCCCTTATCTAGATCATTAATGTATATTGTGAATAGCTGGGGTCCAAGGACCGATCCCTGCGGCACCCCACTAGTCACTGCCTGCCACTCGGAAAAAGACCCATTAATTCCTACTCTCTGCTTCCTGTCTGCCAACCAGTTCTCTATCCAAGTCAATACCTTGCCCCCAATCCCATGTGCCTTAACTTTACACGCTAATCGCTTACGCGGGACCTTATCGAAAGCCTTTTGAAAGTCCAAATACACCACATCTACTGGTTCTCCCTTATCTATTTTCCCAGTTACATCCTCAAAAAATTCCAGTAGATTAGTCAAGCACGATTTACCTTTTGTAAATCCATGCTGACTTTGTCCGATCCTGTCACTGTTTTTCAAGTGCTCAGCTATTACATCATTTATAATGGACTCTAGCCTTTTCCCCACTACCGATGTCAGGCTTACCGGTCTGTAATTCCCCACTTTCTCTCTACCACCCTTTTTGAATAGTGGGGTAACATTAGCTACCCTCCAATCCATGGGTACAGTTCCAGATTCCATCGAATGTTGGAAGATGATCAGCAATGCATCTACTATTTCTAGGGTCACTTCCTTAAGTACCCTAGGATGTAGATTATCAGGCCCTGGGGATTTATCGGCCTTAAATCCCATCAATTTCCCTAACACCATTTCCCTGCAAATACTGATTTCTTTATATAGTGCCTTTAATGTAGTAAAAAGTCCCAAGGCACTTCACAGGAGCGATTATCATACAAAATTTGACACTGAGCGACATAAGGAGCAATTAGGAAGGCAAATGTCATGTTGGCCTTTATTTCAAGGGGGTTGGAGTACAAGAGTAAGAAAGTCTTACTACAATTGTACAGGGTTTTGGTGAGACCACACCTGGAGTACTGTGCACTGTTTTGGTCTCCTTATCTGAGAAAGGACATACATGCCTTAGAGACGGTGCAACGAAGGTTCATCCCTGGGATGAGAAGGTTGTCCTATGTGGAGAGATTGAGTAGATTGGGCCTATACTCTCTGGAGTTTAGAAGAATGAGAGGTGATCTCATTGAAACATATAAGATTTTGAGGGGAATTGACAGGGTAGATGCTGAGAGGCTGTTTCCCCTGGCTGGAGAGTCTAGAACTAGGGGGCATAGTCTCAGGATAAGAGGTCGGCCTTTTAAGAATGAGGTGAGGAGGAATTTCTTTACTCAGAGGGTTGTGACTGTTTGGAATTTTCTACCTGAAAGGGTTGTGGATGCTGAATCGTTGAGTATATTCGAGGCTGAGATAGATAGATTTTTGGACTCATGGGGAATCAAGGTATATGGGGATCAGGCGGGAAAGTGGAGTTGAAGTTGAAGATCAGCCATGATCTTATTGAATGGTAGAGCAGGCTTGAAGGGCCGTATTGCCTACTCCTGCTCCTAATTATTATGTTCTTATATTAGGACAGGTAAAATATGTAGGTTTTAAGGAGCATCTTAAAGGATAGAGAGGTAGAGAGGCGGAGAGGTTTAGGGAGGGAATTCCAGAGCTTAGGGCCTTGGCAGCTGAAGGCACAGCCCCCAATGGTGGAGCAAAGAAAATCGGGAATGCGCAAATGGCCAGAATTGGAGGAGCGCAGAGATCTTGGAAAATTGTAGGGCTGAAGGAGTTTACAGAGATAGGGAAGGGCGAGGCCATGGAGGGATTTGTAAACTAGGATGAGAATTTTAAAGTCACTGTAGTTCAGCGAGCACAGGGGTGATGGGTGAACGGGACTTGGTGCGAGTTAGGATACGGGCAGAAGATTTGGATGAGCTCAAGTTTACGGAGGGTGCAAGGTGGGAGGCCGGACTGGAGAGCATTGGAATAGTCGAGTCTAGAGGTAACAAAGGGATAGATCGGGGTTTCAGCAGCAGATGAGCTGAGGCAAGCGGCAAAGATGGAGGTGGACGGAGGCGGTCTTGGTGATGGAGCGGATATGGGGTCGGAAGCTCAGCTTGGCGTCAAATAGGACGCCAAGGTTGTGAACCGTCTGGTTCAGCCTCAGAAAGCGCAACAATCACTGCAATTCAAAATTTGCTTGGAAGCAGTGCTAAACCTTTCTTTTCTTTAATGGGTGACAAGTCTGATGGCCCTTTAACCTGAGAGCAGGGCTGGAGCCTGCGCACCTAGGTCGGACCAGCAGATGGCGCGGCGGAGTAAAGACGTCATATGCTAATCAGGTCGCACCTTTACCCGGAAGCGGAAGTCGGCAGGGGTGAAAGGTTACCAGTTGCCATGCGCACCGAAGGGAAGGGGAAAATGGAGCCGGAGAAAAAGGGGAAAAGGCGACAGGAGCCGAATGGAGGAGGAGGAGGAGAGGCCGAGGCGGCCGCGGCCGAGGCCCAGCCCGAGCTCGAGGCCCCGGAGTTCCCGCCCAACTTCACCGTGTCGGAGATTAAAAACAAGCAGCGGCGGCAGTTCATGTACCAGCGGTGGAGGCGAGCCCGGCGCAAGGTGAGAGAGAGAGCCCGGGAGAGAGAGAGCGAGAGAGCCCGGGGGGAGAGCCCGGGGGGAGAGAGAGAGAGCCCGGGGGGTGAGAGAGAGAGAGAGAGAGCCCGGGGGGAGAGAGAGAGAGAGAGAGAGAGAGAG